>KN483543.1:55743-98829 GCA_000787095.1 Periophthalmodon schlosseri | reverse complement strand
GTGGTGGTGATAAGGTGGAGGGTTCTGCGCCACATGACAAAACTGGGCGTGGTGGGGATGCACAGGGGCTGCTGCCTCGGACTCTCCCCGGGCCGTGTGGTGCAGGGTCACTGGGTGTGGTGTGTGCGAGATGAGGGTGGGGTGTGGGCTCTGGGGGGTAGGACTCGGGGACTTCACACGTCTGGTCCCAAACAGAGATCCCAGCAGGGACGCGGAGTTGGGGAGGGTCTGTCCGCTGTGGCGGGAGGGACAGTCTCGGCTGGAAGGCGGTCTTCTGCGCATGTGAGGACTGCTAATGATGGACCCCTGTATGAGACAAGACACAGTTAGTGCACAGCAAAAAGCTTCGTCCTTTCTTTATAATAAGTCCTGAACTGACTAGACGCACTTAGAAATGCAATGTGAAATGCTTCACTGAATTATTAGCATGACAGTCTTGCACCCCTCCCTTGTTTCTCGCTGTTGATGGTGGTCTAACTCGGGTCCATTTATTTTAATTCCCATCCAGTTAGTTGTAAATTGAATATATTACTTTAATATATTACTAAAAGTAAACAAAAAGTAATATCTAAACATCACACAAGGAAAGTAAGAGAACAGTTATGCCATTAATTCATGCAAGAGTACAAAAACAAAACTTATACTACTACACAAAAGAATGCCCCCTTTACACAGACTTTTTGTGTAGTTGAATAGTATAAGAAGTCCGGAATGACTTCCGTAGCAAATAAAGAATTCTGTGTGAAAGGAGCACAATAGTTTAGGATCCATGCCATGCTACAAAGATTTCTAAATAATTCTAGTGCATGCAATATCACCTACAACTAAAAGCAGGAGAGAAACGCAACATAAACGTGCATGCTAAGGTCAAAGGTCACCTCATTATCGACTTTACCACTTACTTCCAGATTGCTGTCTAGTGATCCTGCACTGCTGCGTCTCCCACGCTTGCCTGCCCGGAACATCACACATCACTTTTTGAATACATGAAATATATACAGCTCTATGGTGGGGCGGAGCATGGGGGAGGGGGGTAGCACCCTGGCTACAAGAATACTCAGGACACAAACTAAATCAGATAAAATAAGAAGTTTGGTGACTTTGCAAAAACTGGATATAGGAGGTGGTAGGAGACTGTCAAGAATTACACTTTCTTCTAGGACAGTGGCAGAGTTGCATCATTAGTTTCCTCAGATTCCATCCATACACCAAAAACATGTACTGTTGAGTTACTGAATTATAATTTCCTCTTGAGAATCATAACAAGAGTGTGTCCTTCTATTGAGCAAATATAGCATAGGCTGGATTCTTCTTCATCTGCCTGCTATCCCTAATGCAATTAAGGAGCCCTTTACAGTACTATATGTAATTATTAAATGGTAAAATGATTTCTGTAGTAGCCTGAACCGAACCAAGGTCATTCTGTGTTTTGTGAGGGTCTTCCCTCCACAGTGCACCGTTAATACATCTTACCGCAAAGACATTCAAATAGACTGCTGTGACCTACATTAGCCCTGCCTCCTCCCACTGCCAGTGATGAAGGATTATCATTATGATCGCCCGAAGTACATTACACCTGCACTGATTACAGAACACACCATCTTAATCTGTGTGCTTTGGCAGATCCACAGGGAGACAGACCCTTCACAGGGAACATCTCAATGTGGTATAAGTGTAAACATTTTAGTAAAAAGTAAAAACAGCTTTGCTTTCTACAGCTTGAGGTCAACTTTGAACACAATTTTTATTACTTTTAGAATTATGTTAAAAGACAAAAAATGCTTTTGATGGTAGAATATTTTACCAAGTAAAGTTAGATATAATAAACTGCACTCGCTCCTCAGCTCAGCCACATTCATTGAACAATCACAGACAATTTGAGGTTGACCTGATTACTGACAACAAATATGCATAATAATTATCAAGAAGTTTATTCATTCTCACTTTAACACAGCCACTCCATGCCATGCAAGCTCATCTGTTTGGCAACAGACAATGATTAGTAATGAAGATAAACCATCATACACTATGGCGCTAATGATAGCCCAACATGAAGTAATTCTCTTGGTTCGTATGTGCTTTTTACCATTTTATAGTCTGTACTTATTGTTTCATGAACAAAAATGTAACCTCTAATCTCCAACACCAAGGGCGGGGGAAAGTACATAGTGTTCTTCTAAACTACTTTTGAGCACTGACAAACTTGTCACTTTTACTTATCGCCTTCCTCTACCCCCACATGTACCTGCATCAGAAAGGTCCCGCAGAGAACTGCTCAGGGCGCTCCTCTTTAGACCTTCTCCAATGGCGTAGCTGTCATCCAGGCTCGCTCGACTTAGATTACCATTTCCTGTGTCCTTTTTCAGCCCTGAGCACTGCGACATGCTGACTCTCACCACTCCCTTCTGCTTTTCCAGTTCGGCTGTTAAACAAAACCATTGACAATGACTTACAATTTTTTCTTCGTCATGACAAATATTTTAAATACTTACATTCTATCCTGTACTTCTCCATCTCCTGCACCTCCGCGATGGACTCCCGCAGATCGTCTGTAAACTTCTTGCGGTCTTGAGGGTTGGGAGCATTAAAGTTTATGAGGACTTTAATCTCTGCCCCGGGTATGGCTGATGTTAAACGGACTCCATTGGGGTAATCTGCAAGGATAAAAATCACAACACCTTAACTAAACTGATCACACCAAGAATTATTACTTGTTGTCTAAACATCCAAATCAGGCCTAGAGGTAAGCGAGGACTAAAACAGGAATAAATTAGAAATAAAAAAATAAAAAAGACAAAATCAAGACTGCAAGAATTGCACCAATGGCAGTATGCATGCCACTCAGTATTACAGGTTCATTTGAAGGTTCTTATACTTACACTGATTCTCAAAGAGAAGCACTTGCATGCCATAGAGAGAAAACGACTGTCGAAAGCTGTAAGTCACTGAGTTTTTCTTTTTCTGGAAGATCTTCGTCACCTATGAACAAAGAGAAGGGGACTGCTCTTGAAATACATTTCAATGCCAAGTGACTGAGCTGCATGTGATGGAATAAGAATGTCATCCATACCACAAGCAGATCATTGAACAGAAAAATCTCTCTTTGATGCAGGCCCAGTTTCTGTGGTTTGTTGGGATCGGGAACTTCAAAGAGTCTGCAGTAGCACACCAGTCTCCGATGGGGTAATGACAGTACCTACAGTGGATTAAATAATGCAGTTTATTCAAAACACGACAATAAAGTACTTTTAGTGTTTTAATTTAGACCTTGACCTCATGAAGCCAAATAAAACATATTCATTATTTATTGTGTAAATTGTGAAAAGGATGTTGTTTTCAATCAAATAACCAATACTTACACAACCAAGTCCATGGTGTAATGACCCAATCTGAAAAAGAAAAATATACATTAGTAAAATTATATAATATTAAATATAAAATTATATAACAACTTATTTTAAATGTCATGTATCTGACATCTGACTAAGATTTGTGTGACAGTAATGGCTGGCATGACATGCAACAATGCCCTTGCAATTTGCTATTGTAAATGGGAAATTGAAATGTGCAATGTTTAAAGGTACACTATACATTTTCTGGTGAAGGGTCAACTGCTTGTCTTTGCCTGGAATATTCCATAGTAGGACATTAAACTTATTTATTATACATTAATAAAATTCCACATGCTCAGAAAAACTGATTTTTTGAGTGGGGTTGCCTCTTCACAGATCTGACCTGCAACTTGATCTAGTGGCATTGCCTGTTTGCCTCCTTGACCCCACCAGAAAACTTACATAGTACCCCTTTAAAGTCTTATAACTCTACCATGAACAAATGACTATGACAGTGTGTATATAGACTTTCGATTTTAAGTGCTTTTTTAAATTTGCCCGGTTAAAGTGTGTCCTTAATATTTCGTGTCATTGCCCACAATATGAAAATTGGCTGTGCACACAATCTGCTCCTGAGTGCAACAGAAGACAGCAGCTGTCTGAGTGAAGTAGCCCAGGGCACATTCAAACGTACCGGCTTTTTCCCAACTATGAGTTTTTCCACCTTCTGAACCTGAGACACATGGTCCTCATTAGTCTTTAGCTCTCGCTTCCTGATGCGCTCATAGATTCCAACGAGCATTTCACGGGGGATGTCCTCTCCATCATCCACTCCTGTCAATACACAAGATTAGAAAGGCAAAATGTGAGTAATCAATGTCATTTCTATTGGGTGAAAACATAGAGTAATAGAAAACTTACCAACGTATAGCAGATAATTCACAAGATTTTAACAGCACTCTTGGTCTGAACTAATGCTAAAGGGAACGCTATTTTACACTCTCTGTAATTTAACTTACCTACTTCATTAAGCACCATGTAACAGTCAACTGAGCCCCTCTAACCATAACCCCTAAAATAAATACCATGTTCTAGCAACATAGCAACAAGCACTGTTATATAAAGAGCAACCAAGTTTAACTATGCAATGTCAGAAAGCTGTTCATTTCTTCTTGCCCTTAATACTATTTTTTAATTACACCCATATGAGCCAAGAAATTAGTTAACCAAAACCCCTGCTAATACCCCCATAATCTGCAGAGAGCAACTATAAAAAGTGCTTGGCTTTAACTACTGAGATTCTTTGACCATGACGTCCAAAAATAGTGCAATGACAAGGCCATTAATCAAAGCAAAGAGCATGCACAAAGTCTACTGGAGATGAATGTTTATCCCCTTGACTGCTGCGTTGTATGTTAGGGGCTGGTCAGGGGGTGGGGATTCTGGACATAATAAGGTGAAGTTTACCTCGAAGGTTCTTGACAAAGTCCTCTAGTTTCATCTTGCGTTCTGGTTTGACGTTAGGGCTGTACATGTCAGTGTTGAGGAGGATGATGGCGAAGGCCAGGATGAAGATGGTGTCTGGGTTTCGGAACTGCCGGACCACACCGGGGTTACAAATGCAGTACCGCTGACTGTGGTTATGTAAAATAAAGTGGTCAGTGAAAATTGTTTTACTTTATTAACAAATGGGTCACTTTACTAAAAGAAAAAAATATACTGTATGAAAATTACGGTATGTACTGACTAAGTGTGCATATCTAATAAAGTATCAAAATATTTATCCAAACACAATGAAAGAGGTGTTATTATAAATAGTGCAAGATAATAATCATTGTTTGTATGTTTAGGCCTATATACACATACATTGTGCTTTTACAGACACATTGTAATCCCCTGAACTGTGATTGTCACACCGCATTGAGTCAGTATCCCAGCCAATCTACTGTGTTGTGTGCACTGGGCTGAAGGCTGCTCCTGATCGTTAAAGTGCCTCTGGAATAGTCTGTCCTTGCTCCTTGCTGAAGGAAGCACATTCTCATAGACATTATAGCACTTTTCTACTGTTGGTATGCAGTAAATAAATAAGGTGGCCTCAGGCGGGTTGTGAGTGTGTGGGTAAATGTGTCTCTTGTTTGTTGTGTCCAAGCAGATCCTAAACTTGAAATATCTTTTAATATGTGGTAGTATACACAGCTTATAAAAATGAATGCTGCTTTGGTGGATAATGGAATAAAATCCAGGCAACAAATCAAATGGTACTTGAATTTTTACAAGGGTGTACTTGGATACACCTTACTTTTGTAAATGTGTCTCATGCGATTGAGTTAATGGACAATGCACCTAATTGTAACTTGTAATTTTTAGTACTATAATATATTAAATAATATTTATTATATATTATGATGTTATTGTGATTGGTGGCTCTATTTTAATAACCTGAAGATATTGGTGCTAGGAGGTTAGGTTATGTAGTAAAATGTGGTGTTACCTGAAGGCCTCAATGAGCCGCTCCACCTTCTGGGCCTCCCCCTGAACTCGGATGTGAGCCTGGAACTTCCTGAGTGCCTCGTCCAACTCCATCACTGAGAAGTCCATTTCATCCACCACACAGCTGCAGGGACACAGGTATTTTGTACTTTCTCATTTGTGTACTTTACAACCTGCCATTTAAAACATCTGGTAATACAGAATACAATGTTAACGCTAACCCTAATGCAATCTTAAGCTAATATTACCTAAGGTTAAAGGAGGGTTGAAGGTGCACTATATAACATTTACGGTGGGAGTCTGACCTTCTAATGTTATAGCCACAGTACAGCATTACTTGTCTATCTTGTATTTTGTGTTTTTATTTCTCAAAAATACCCTGAAAAACATTCTCACTGTGAGCAGGGTCAACTATCCACAGATATTAGCTGTAATTTGGCCTAGTGGTGTCATTTGCTTATATCATGCAGTGGAACATTCCAGGTAACCCAAAAACATAACCATGGAGACAAGCAGGTAGCGTTCCTTCTACCAGAAAAGTTACATAGACTTTATTGTTCTTTATTGTTATTATATGAATTAATAATCAGCAGCACCATTAAGGAGATCTACAAGGAGAGTGGGCTACGTTTCTAAAACTGAAACCTAATCATAGACCAGTGTGTAATAATCACAGCTCTGAAATAACCTTATAATATCCTCTAATCATGTGTTTAGTTATGCTGCATTGCAATGAGACTTTGGGAATTTCTATTTTGTTTACAATAATAACCCTGACAAAATGGATATAGGGTGTCTCCTGTGATAAATGGAGCGTGTCTAGATCTGGAGATGTTTCCCTCAGAACTTTATAGATTTGGCTGTCAGACTGAGTGCTTATCCTGCACTTCATCCCGGCGCGCTCTGAATACACCGGCATCAAGTCAATTAAACTTTATTTCAATCACTGCATGAATCACAACTGGTAAAAAAAGTTCTACATTCCAGAGACAGCTGAATATATTTAAATTGCACTCTTTCACATCACTTCCTAAGGAGATTCAGTGAGTTCTGAACTATTTCAGCAACATTATATTATTTCTGAAGTATATCAAAATATCAAAAACAGCACTCATACTTCAAATTATTACTTAGTGTATAAAAAGAATTATAGTCATTTTTATTTGTATGTTTTTATTTTTATATGGTAAGTAACTGCCTTAAAACCCCCAAAACTCTGTTAGAACTGAGGAAACTACTTGGATCAGTGATGAAAGTGGTGGATTCACTCTTAAAATGTTTGTCTAATTTAAAGAAGTAATTTTTCTTTTGCGACGGCTTAGGGATTACACAGATATTCCATAATTCAATAAAATATACTGTACATCACACATGTCAGACTCAGGGGGCCAAATCTGGCCCTGGGTGTAATTATATTTGGCCCGTGAGATCATATCAAATGTACATTAGAGCTGGTCCGGCGGTATATAGCACATGCACCACTAATACTACAAACCCCAGGATGCTTTGCTAGTACACTGGTGCGCAGTCGAGACCAATGCACAGAGAAAATCAGAGTGTAGCAAATTGAGATTGAATATATGTTTTCTCTATGTGCTTTTTCTACTCCAAGGCATGGACTGTTAATAGTTTGAAAGTCGAATTTTCAGAGAATGAAATGATTAATTTTAGGTTTTGTTTTTTTTTGTTGTTGGCTTGTGAAAAAAGATTTACTTTATAAAGGAACTTGAAAGGCTACAGAGAGAGAAATAATTTATTTTATTTATTTAAATAAGAAATGAATACTACTGATGTGTCTTATTTCAAATTTAATTTCTCATATTTTTGTAATATCAAGCTTGAGTTTTCCAGATTTTGTGTTTAAGGAAAACTAAAGTTTGTTTCCATATGAAAAGGTTAAACATTACATATCAGGAGCAGTAAATTTTTCAATAAATATTGAGTTTGGCCCGCAAATTTGTCTCAGTTTTTAATTTTTGCCCACTGTGAATTTGAGTTTGACACCCTGCTGTACATGATAACATGCTGATCTTTACTAGTGAAATGCAGAGTTATTACTCCACTCACTCTAGGACGTCTCTGTTAAACTGTTTCTGTCTGTTGCCCAGGAACTCCCCGATCATCTGCCGACTCAGGCCTTTCCTTTGCAGCAGGAAGTGAGCCACTCCCACTGGTGTGTCCGGGACAAAGCTCCTCTCGATCAGATACTGGATGCCTTTTTCTGGTTTCCTGGAGTCACATGGGAAGAGCAGAGAGATTTACAGTCACAATCCAAATATGTGATTATCCCACTGCACCAGTACCGTGGCGAAATTTGTGTCAAATCATGCACAGGCTTTAAAAAAGTAGAGGAATGGGGGACAGTATGAAAATACAAAATACATTATCACAGTGGAGAAGAACAGTGGAGAAGAATAGTCCCAAACTCACAGTACAGTACAGTTTTCAATCTCAAAGCATTGTGGAAATAACATGATCATGTGAATGTTATGACTTACATTATAGTGTGGTAATATAAATCTTGCATACCAGCAGAAATCACCTGACCCAGGGGCTAAGTAACATTTGTATTTAATGCTCAATGACAATATCAACACAGTATTGGATGGATATATGTTAATGTAAGTTGTTGTTCTTTAATGGTTAAAAAGGAGTGAGCATTTGTAGCACTTTCACATAAATGCAGACTGCTTACTTATTGAAGAGGTTGAGTCCGATGCGGTAGTGCCTCTTTCGGATAATGTCGTTGCTGAAGGCAGGTGAGTCCCAGCTGTTGCGCGTCTCTTTGTGGTATGTCTGCTTACTGAGGGTCTGCTCCCGGAGACTGTCTCGAGAGCTGGACTCAGAGCTGCAGTTTATAGTGTCATTAGAGTTTGATGTGCTGTTAATGCTGTCATTATCCCCATCGGAAAAATCTGACTCCGATTTGCTCTGTCTGTTCGCTGTGCCGTTGATAGCCAGGTGCGGTTCTAGTTGCCTTGGACGATCTTCTCTTGACGGTCCTCTCGGTGGAAGTCCATGGGTGATGTTTTTGGGACTACTTTGTTGATTGCTTAAACTCCGTTCGTAAGCATTCTGCCTCTTTAAAGAACTCCGGTCCGAGCGATCGCTAAGTTCCACTGAGCTGTCACTAGGGGGCTCTATAGTAAGTAAGGGTAAGTGGTCCACTCTGAGACGTTGTTCCTGGCACTCTAAAGATGGAGTGCTCCGGCAGCTTGTATCTGTATCTCCTTTCTCTTCTTTGTGAACATGAGACCAGTAGTCCTGTGAGGAGTTGAGGGACCGCTGATGGAGAGTAGACTCAGTACTGGAAGGCCGGTCAACAGACTGAGATAGTGCTAAAGGAGGCGACAACTCATCCTCATCTATGTATAACGTAACATCACTGTATGAAGCACTCATTTCGTCTAGTTTCCTGTGGTCAGTGCTGGTCAGAGGGGCTTTGACCTGGCAGCTGGCCTCCCTCTCCTGGTGCCCCCTACTGGGCTCTGACTGACCATCGTCCCCATGCATGCTGCGGCAGTTCAATGCATCATCTATGGACTCGGCTAGAGATTTTACCTGCCTTGAAAACGCATCCTCCAATTCTGTAATAGCATCTGTAAAGTCATTTTGTGTTGTGGGTGTTTTGGCCTGAACACTCATGTCCCCTGATCGCTCAGACTGCACCAGTGGGCCCATCTTTGTACCATCATCTGTTAGTGACACCTGCTTTCCTTCAAAATAAGAGCTGTGGACTTTTTCAGGTCCTTCAAAAGAAAACTGCATTCTCATATTGGAGAGAACAATTCGTCTTGACATACGGTTTTCAGACATAGAACTTCTCAGACGCTCAAAGTTCTTGTTCATTTGGTACTGGCGAAAGGCTGTCTGGATGGTGCGAGCGGCATGCCGAGTAATGAAACGCCCACCATATTTGCGCTCTAGCATCTCCACCTGCAAGAAAGACAGAAATTGTAATAAATGTTAGTCAACTAATTCTTTGGGTTAGATAATAGTTGAGGTGAATGCCAATGCAATCAGTGGTAAGTAGAGACTGCACTTGTTTCTAGTAATACAACAACTTTGTTGCAACAAAAAAAATACATAAAACATATATAGTTTCATATCTCTCTCTCTCATATTATACTATACTGTATATATATACTATATATATACTGTATATATATACTGTATATACACTGTATATATAAGAATATAGAAGTCAGTAGAAGTTTGACAATTGGCCAGTGCTATACAACTTTCCCAGGTCAGACAATGTGCTGTGACCCACTTTCCCACCTTTGTTTTGGAGTCAGGGCACAGAATAGCACTAATCATGTTTCCCTGGGCTATGGGAGAGCAGAGCAGCCTAAAGCACTCCAGCTTGGATCACCAGCCATGACAGTGAGTCTCACTTGGACGAGCAACCACCTCCCTGCCTAACAAGAGGCCAATACACTCTCATAGTAAAATCCAGCGCTGGGCCACACTCCACTGCTGTTATATGACCTGCTTTTCTCTGCTGTAAGGGCCAGCAGCCTGACAGCAGCTCACAGCCATAACCTTCATCTGTTCAGCTGTGGGGTGTAAAGAAAGCTCTGTGCTGTTGAACTTACTTCTCACAATCATTATTTATAGTTTTGTTACTGACTATGGGTTATTTTGAGAGAATGTATTATTCCTCATTTAGGTGTTGTTAAGTTCTGATAGACATGTAATTACATTCAACAATATAGTACTTTGGATGGATGTCTGTGCCTCTGCATTTAACTCATCATTCAATGCTATTTGGGCAAATTATCAAGAGCTTTAGGTTAATAGCTGGAGTCGAAGCCTTTTGCAAATAGACTACATAGAATGGCGTTGGATATTCTTTCATTAAATACAAAAACAACAAGAATACACTCAGCATAGAACAGTCAACAGTCAAGTTTTAATTTAAGGTCTGTATTTTGGTTGAACTCTTTGTGAATGTCTCTCGTCTCACCTGTTTGTCCTGGAGATCCGATGACAGCTCATAGCTCTCGGACAGGGACCGCGAACGCTTGATGGCCTCCTCCTCAGCCTGCTTGCGAAGGATGGACTGTGAGTGCTGTAGTTTGGGCCGGCGTGGTCTCTGGTGTCCTGGCAGGAGGATGTGTCCGTAGATGTGACTGTCCAGGTGCTCCTGAGCCAGGCCTCTGCTGTGGGTCACTGGCACACAGGAGTACCCAGCGCTGGGGTCCACTGAGCCCACCTCACCCCCTGGAGCATCAGCTTCCACACTGCAAAAAGACACAGACACTGGGTCAGTGCTGAGTCACTTTCCCCCACTTCACTTGCTCTATTTCCTGGACAGTCATGTGACCAGCTGGGACATGAACTTTGATACTGCTGCCTGGTATAAATACGACAAAGGGAATTTATAGCAGCAGCCAGTGCCTTCATGGTCTCAGGAACATGCCAGCTTCTACTGAGGAGTGTTTTTCAATTTTTTCCCTTCAGCACTATGTATGCTATTTTGTATGTGTCAAAATAGCAGTAGTAGAGTAGCACAACTAAAACTTGTACACAGTGATAAAACAACAATCAATTCTACAGGTCACTAGGGGAAAAAAGTATATTCAATGTGGGTTAATGATATGCTGCAAAGAAAAATAATCTTGAATTTAAACCCACAGTAACTGTTTAGATTATTAATTAGGTTATTTTGGTCATTGTGAATAATGACAGGTCCAAGAAACGATGCAACCAATACTTTCCTTTGAAAAAAATAAAAAATAAAAACAGACAACAAACAAACAGACTCATGCTCATGTCTTTTCAAAATTCAACAGTAATTCAGTACACGTGATGACTCCCAACATGGTCCTGCCTTAGATCCAGGATCAGTAAAGACCAATTATTAGTGACAATACAACAGGGAAAAACAAAAGTTATCTTATTTATTTTGTTTGTGGCCAGTTGTTAAATAAGTTTACTGAACAAGGGTATGGATCAAAAGATATTTATCATGCCATAACCATATCGAATGGTTGAAAAGTAGTGGGACAATGCGACAAAAACAATAAAAGCAGCAGTAGGAATGACCTCCTCCTGGCAATGAGTGAATGCAGTGATAACTGATACAAGCATCATGACTTAACAACATAATTATTACAGCTCTAAATAAACAATAAAAAAACAATTGAATAATTTGTGTCCAAACAAACAGGCATTAAAAATTGTAAAGAAAATTCAGAGGCTACAAACACCAAGCATAAAAATGTATCTGCTTTGCTTGTGTATCGTGTTGGAGCAATAAACAACCCTGAAAACCCAGGCACTTGAAAAAAGTGAAAGCCACATGTGTATAAGCATAATTAAAATGATTATTTTGTAGCCTAGCCAACATGTTTGGACAGCAGGTCTGCATCAGGCCTGAAATGTAATCAAATAAGTTGCTAGCCAAGGCCTCCAGTATTTTTTGTAGACTGTAATATGTATTTCCCATTCTTTTTTTTCCTATTTCAAAGCAGCTCAGACTAATGTGCAAAATGTGAACAGAGAAGAACAACTCTGATCTCAGCAACTTTACACTCCCCCATTCAGAGTAATAGTCTCCACAACCTCTTCACTTTGATTGCAACCATCTATCCTCTTCAGCCAGCCATTGAGCCAGTGTGGGCCCATGGCAGTGCATGAAGCAGGGTGATGGGACTTTAATCTTGTTTTAGTGGAGGAGGTCTGTTGTGCAATTTAGGAGGTGAAGTGAGGTGCCCCTTATAAAACTCATAGTGAGAACTGCAGATGTGTCCTGTTAACATAGTAAAGATATGTAGCAAAATGTGGTGTTTGCTTGGTTTAGATTATGTCTTGTAATCACAAACAATTATTTTCTTATTATTTAAATTTATCTGATCAAAGTTATAAATGAAGAGGATCTTTTTAGTGTAGCATTAAAAGGTCATGTACCTGTCTTTTATTTCTTCTAAGGACAACACCATTTACAACCACGCAGTATGCATTAAAAATAAAACCAAATGCCGTGATATTGCCTATGCATTTTAATAGGCATTATAGTGAATGAGAACCATAAAGTGAAGCAGTTAATACTGAATCATGTTCCTCACTCAATATTGAGTACAAGGCCTTGCTTAGTCAAGAAACATTTCATAAATCACCACCTGCCTCTTTGACTGCCACACTATACCCCCACCACACTACCTGCAAACCCAAACAAAATCGGACTCATTTTGCAATCCAAATCAAAATTCAAAACTTAACCATTAATGTAACAAATAACATATTTTACTTATTTCAGCACAGTAACATGAACAATATAGTTTTGAATATCCCACAGCTACTAAAATCAGATTTATTGAATGAATAACCAGTATTTTAACTTAGAAATATAATCCTCAACTCTTCCACACCTGCTTTCTCTCTTACCAGCTCCAAGTCTCCAGCTCCAGAAGTGACTGGGCTCTGTGCGAGGTACACTGCAGACACCACATAGTCCCATCTCCTGACCACCAGAACACTGCCAATCACATCCTCATCTTCACTTTCTATACACAAATGTACTCACTGCTCTGCCCTAGGACGCCTTTCACGCTCTGGCCTTTTTAGAAGAGGCTCGGCGTGCTCAGGAAGAGGTGGGGAATTCCTTAGAGGCACTTGGAGCGATACAGCTGCCCATTTCAAAGAGGAAGGGACCGACATAAGTGTGGTAGAGAAGGACATATTAATAGCAGGAGAATCACTAAGAACAGAGGGGGAATTCTTGATACATTTTTATCCATGAACTAAAGATGTGTTGTAAGATGTGTCTATGTAAGGGCATATATTAATTGCTATCAAAAATAAATGATCGCTTCCCTGGACACAAATTTTCTCCAAACAGGATACACATTTTGAAAACTCAAAAGGTCAACAGCAGCACAAATCCTTCATCCTCAGATCTGATTTGTACAGCATTTTGCCTTATAAATGAGACAAAAGTATGGATGAGGAGACTGAGTCAGACCTCCACCCTGCTCATGTTTAGACTGATTCCCACTATCCCATACAGGCCAGTTCCTGTTTCATGACATCACAAACTAAACAAAGCGAGCTTCAGAGATGTTATCTGATCTAGAACACATAATCTGTTATCAGCCCTGCACAGTATGTGATTCCTTCACGAACACTCCTGCTGATAGCAGTGCACTACAAACTCTAATTAGAGTATATTATATAAAGAGTAAGGACAGTCACAGGCGCTCTTATGGGCCCCAAACGTGCTTTAAAATGCTTCCATACTGGTGGTGATTTGTGGAAAGTGCATCATAATTGCCCATTAAAACTGAGTTAGGATCATTATGGGCAAACAAGCAATGCCTTGTTGTTTTCACTTGTTACGTGGGGGTAATCAGAAATTATAATAAAGTCTAGCAGTGACAACAATAGTGGTAGCATAAGTTGTATTTAGGCCAACATTTTAGTCGAATATAGAGTCCTATAAATTGCTAGCACTCATCAACCTATATGTAGCTCTGCCAGTGACATCCGGATCAGATATGCACAACATGGGACCCAATCCAACAGCTGGCTCCCCTTGTGTATCTGGATAATTCCATCAGGGTGCTCTTGGAGAGTTGGAGTGAGTTTGTGGGGGCATATTTTAGTAGAGGACAGCTCTTTACAGGGCTAATGTTACAGACCACCTGTCCCTTCCTATCTGGACTGCAGAGTAGAGATGTCGGAAGACTGTAACCCTTTTAGAGAGATCCACTATCGTTACGTAATTTAAATAAATATTATAAACATTGCCTTTACAATTGTAGGATATGGGTCAAATGGAAGTTAAGGTGACTCACTCATATCGAAGGTGACAGTGCATAGAATTTGACAGATTACATGACAACGCTTCTCATTCAGCGCTGTGGATAAAAATAGACAGACACTTTATTTTCTGCTCCAGTCGCCATGTAAATTGACTCAGCTTTAAATGGAGATAAATTTGTCTCTTTCTCCACTTTTTCAGTTGGGGTAAATAACATTGGACAACATATTCCCTATATGCCCAATGCTTGGTAGAAAAAGCATCAATATTGCCATGTTGTGCCTTAAGGAGTATTGAGTCCTCCACAACACATGTTTTGAATCTGATGTAGATGAAATTAATCTAATTACCATACTTATAAGCCACAAACAGCCCTGTTGTTTACCCAAAAAACATCATGTGGGGGTTAATGTTTTCCATTACAACACACTTAATAAGAGCAGTAAATATATTCCTCTGGCAGTCCATTGTAAAGCTGTTGGGCCTTACATGAGCTAAGTAATCCCAGCTCTCCCATGCATGGATTTAAGATTATTGTCCCTTAAACTTTTACTATATTTTTCTTATAGAATGTCTGAATGTAGCTATAAGAGTCATTCTCCATCATTCTATAGTAATAATATTGTATAACATAAACCGTATATTCAGTATGTCATCTAGAAAGCCACATAAGATAGACGTGCATTTGGAGTTGGGCATGTTGTTAGTGACCATATGTGGTCAGTCATGCTGTTACAGGGCGATGCTACAGTCCCTCTTGGACTGGACCATGCAGTTATTCAGATTATCAGTAATCCTCCTACAGTAGCTCTGTCCCTGCCTCTGAGCGCCTGTAAGCTCTGGTCCGTAGCTCCAGCACAACAAAAACACACGGATGCAGCCGGGCAAGTAGCAACAAGGAAAATGTTTCATCATGGTGGGGAATGGGAAGATTACACATATATGAATAACAGTCTGATGAAAGTGGAATGTGAAACTGAAAGTTAATGCTTATTCTGTTTCTGTAATTATTCAGCCCTGCATGCAAAATTTGTCTTTAATTAAACAAATTAAGTTTCTTGACTTTGAAATTGCAATACTTTCCATACTAAACTGAACCCTGCTGAATGGTGCCAACAGACAAACAAATATAAAGTTTGAAGAAGTCTGTTTGTAAATGTATGAGAATAAAGGCACCCAGTAGATTACAGGGAAACATTTGTGTCAGTAGACTTGCTAGGTCTAGCACAACTTGCCTGGTAGCCACACTTACTCTTTTCCTATTCAGAGATTAACAGGCACAATATGCTCTAGTCTAAACTTTGTTTTAATAACAAGCACAAACATATGGTGGCACAAAAAGAGAATTGCCTTTATTCTCAAAACACTCAAGTTGTGAAATAAACAATCCCTGAGAATCACTGGGTGACAGTAGCTCTGTTTGCGAGATATTAGCTCTCAGACCAAAAAGGCAAGTGTCATTAACATTACTATGCACAATGAAACCACTATATTTCATTTGACACTGCATTTTGTCACAAAATGGACAATCTCTCCATCAGACTAAAGTGAAGTCTGGACAGTCTTATTCCCTTGCTGTGTGGACAGTCTTATTCCCTTGCTGTGTGGACAGTATTATTCCCTTGCTGTGTTCAAGGGTGTTTTGAGCAAAAGGGGGACAGACAAGGGAGACTCTTATTCAGCAGCTGTATACGTCACCTGCAAAGCGTGATGCTCATAGACAAAGCCACTTAACATGGGGGCTATTGGGCAGGCTAGGGCCCATCTGGTTCAGGACAAACTCAATCCCACAATGTTACAAAAAAGAAAAGAAAATACATATTAGACACAACTTGTTGTTGTGCATTGACAAAACAATTACAAATAAGACTACTGTCTTCAAGTCAACAGATATCTCTTGTTTGTATTTGACCAAAGAAACCTTACATGCCACTATAATCTCTGTGGCTACTATAACCTCTCTTCACTTTCATGCTTAACACCACAAAAAGAATGATACACCTCATAACTTAAGTAAAAACTAACATACCTTTATAGATAAAATCCAGACCCATATCCAAGCATAAATTACCACTCAGGAGGATATCCAACTAGGTGCAGACTTCAAATTTGCCCTATCTTCTCTCTTTCACTCCCTTTTTGACTTCTCCTTATGCCCATGCACACGTTGGCCCGGATAGTTTTCCACTGCTAGATCTGTGCAGCTCTGTCTGCTTTGCCGGTGGGTGTGTTGACGTTGGCATATAAAATAAAAGGTTGTTTTTTTTCTCTTTTCCTGGACACTCACCTCTGCCAAGGAGAGAGCTGAGTGTTCTGATTGGTCAGGGGAGAGAGGTGGGCGTGGCTACAGCCTGGTGGTGTGTCACACTTGATTAGCACTGCCTGATTGGGGATTATTTTTGGCAGACGGCTAAAACTGAAACTCCACACTTTGTTTTCCCTTCAGTGTTGTCACTCATTCCCATGCAGTCATGGCATCGTGCTGTCTCCTGATAGTCTGTTTCATGTTTCTGCCTCTACATGATACTCTTCTCCTGTCAGCTGACACCCCATAGACTTCAAAGGCCAATACAGTACAATATGTCAAGGGCCAAATATAACTCAAGGGCCAATGACACATACCAATTCAAAATACTTGAACAGCCCAGTTCAAGAGGTACGGTCAATAAGAGGTATATATTGACGTTGTAAAGTAGACTATCTCTTTTCGGCATGAATGGTCAATGTATGAATCTCTGTTCTTCTATTTGAATTAAAGTGCCCTTTTCATCAGTCTTCAGTTTTCCTGTTCCTGCTTCAGATATAGCGTGTTAAGGGAATTCTTCTGTGATGTCTATTATAGCACTTTCAAATGTGAGCTCAATGCAAATTTCCTAGGACTATAAGGGTCATCTTGATGGTGGGAATGAACAAAAAACCTGAATGAAATGTATTTATTTAACTACTGGTTGACAAGTCAATTGGGGCAGGATCTGCAGTAGTGTACTCTATTTAACCCCTTCCTGCTCTCAACTATGGTCATGAACTCTGGGTCATGATGACCATAATGTTTTTTCTTAATAAAGTCATTCCAGACATGTGCCACAGGGAGGAGATTTGGTACATGCTGGAGGGACTATGTCGCTCGGCTGGTCAGGGTATGTCCTTGTATTCTCTAAAAGCTGTGGGTGGCATAACTGGTATTGGATGGATAAACATTGGATCTGTGTAAGAAAGTAACTGTTTTGTATCAGACATATTTCCACTGCACACTTATAATTGCACACATGAGACACCTCAATGTGTCAGCTAAAATCCACAGCATTTCCAATATCCTTTTCCAAATAACTTCTGTCTAGTCGTTGGAGCATAGGTAACAAGTCTAATTGTCAGTCCCATCTGGCACAGCTGTCAACATTAGTCTACATAAACAGCACAAACGAGTGAAGCTCTTGAATACCAATACCAAGAAGGTACCTCTCTCCAGTACAAATAATGCAAACACATTTTATAATTATATTGAATTTGGGTTATATAGTCCTTCTTGGACACTCAAAGATGCTTTGCATGTTATAACCAATTCAGGTCAATTTCCGTGTAAAACTGTTAAAAAATAATCTTCTTTCACTTTTTATTTAGTGCTCAAAACAGGTGGCTGCTGGCATTGTAACAAACTAGACCATGACCAGTTACCTGCACGTCTATGTTCTTGAAGGGGCCAAGTACGGGCACAAAAAGCATCTATTGGAGCCCATTAAACTCCAGGAATTTAAATCTTCTTATTACATGTCATCAAGAGTTATCTGGTATAAATCAGATTATAATGCACAGAGAATTATAGCAAAGAACCATATGGATCTATCAATTAACCCACACTTTTGTACAAAAACGCTTCTGGCAAGTCTTCCTATGCCATTAGTATTAAGTAAGTATTAAGGAAATATAAAGATCTACCACTTGACCCAAAAGTCTAAAGGCAATCTGAAGTGTGAGTATACACACTGGTACCACATGAGAATTCTGTCAGCTTTTATAGATGGAGTCAAGTGCAGGTCACTAAAATGCTTACTCAGGGCCTTACATCCTTAGCTCACATAATATCAAGGCCAAAGGTCATGACTCATCGACCATTCAGATCCATTTCCTTCTCTTGTACACTTCCATTTCAAATTTGACCCATGTTAAACTTTACAACCAGCATTAAACTTACTGCATGTCTCCACCTTCCAGTATCTACACAGATTTGTGTATGTGTATGTCATTCTAAAACGTTACAGAAATGACAAATAAGAGAGAAGTGCCCTGACATATTGAGCATGATCACTGTGATAACAACTGACGATGAAGATCTTGTCTCTACAAGGCCCTTTTTGTCTCCTCTCAATAATTGGGGTAATAATCTGAGTAGACAAAATACACAGCAGATGAATAATCCCCTGCCACATGTTTATAAGCACTTGACACCAATCTGCACAGCCTGCAGTGGGCCACACTGAGCGTGGAATATGCTGTCTATAATCTGGCTACAAAACACATCTCCTCACTGGGAAAAGGCAGACATTAGGATTTTAATGATGGGCATTGGACACATATGTTCACTAGGGTGTTGCGTCACCACCTGGACATTACAAATTAGTCAATTCAACTATTCACTATTAAACTGTTATATTTTCTAAATGTTTTGGGAGAGACATGTTGGATATAGTCATGTTATAGAATTTGATGATGTTGTGATGTCACATGTACACATCCTGTTCAGACCTGTTTAGAAAAATTTGAATATTATCTTAAACTGTGGACTTAGGGACATACAGCAGTTCTGAATGGGGTAAAGGATGACTCACCAAAAAGTAATTCCCGCTGTCCTCCCTAGCAGAGCACACCTCTGTGATAGGCCCATGACTTATTTAAGACATGCTGATGTGTTTTGGAAGAAACCAGGCTAAACTCTGCACGCTTTAGCTGTGCTGTGCTCTGCCAGCTGGACAGCACCAAAATCAAAGTCTTATCCTTTTTGCTTGCACCGTCCATTTAGTTTTGCTTGGGAGAAATCAAAGCATGCGGAAGATGTCGTACATGAAGACAAATTGGAGCCAGCCCCCAGCTGTTGACGATGCAACACTACAGAGGAATTCTTCAGACATTAAACAACAGCCAATTCTAATTCAGAACCGCACGGGATTTCATCATTGTAGAATTATCAGATACCAAGCAGCTTAATGCATCATAATCTACCCAACCTGAAAATCCGACCCCAGAGGACACAACCAGGAACCGAAAAACAGATCTGGCCTTGGAGATGGAATTATGCACATCGAGATCACACCCGCTCCATAATCCTCTGCCCCAGACTCAATGTTGATAAAATGAATGCGCTTTTAGAAAAACATCTTAGAACTGAACTAAGTACTGTAAATGCATAGTGTGTGTATTACATTGTGTAAGGGTGGCATCAGAAATGGGATAATGAAAAAATGTAGATTCATTATCAAAATATTGTGCATTGTAAGTTTCTACCTTCCATGAGTTGCATTTCTTAGGACACTCATGAATTTAAATTGCTGGTATAATAAATAACACACTGTTGTCTGCCATTATACAATCTAACTTTATCTGCAAACTATAGATTTGAGTGTCAATATTCAGTCGATGAATTCATGTTTTTAATAATCGAGATTTAGAAAAATTGCAAGATTGTGATCAAGGATTACTATAAAACAAGTTTACTCCTGACCATCTTACTTGCAAAGCAGGGTTATTGTGCAAATAGCAACTTGCATTCTAAAAAATTTAATTCTAATTTAAAATTTGATTACATATCTACACAAATGCAATTGAAGGCAGTTTATAATTTCTTAAACAATAGGATATGGTGCTTCCCCTGTTTGAAAGATGAGCAATCCCAGCTATTCCTTTGATTAAAATGGATTAAAATCAATTAAAATCGTCCAGTGTTGCAAAAAAAAATAAAAAATAAAAAAATCAAGATTATATTTTTTGGCCATATCGCCCAGCCCTACTCTAAGCTGTCTGAAGTCAGGAAAATCCAATATTCCATTGGTTAAGATGATATACACCGTGTTATTAAAAATACACTGTCTTACACACTCAATCTCATATTTGATTACTGTTGGAAAGTCTCCATTCATCATAGAACATCAACTGCAGGTGGCCTGAGGTGAACCCACACCTGAAAACATGGAAAATATGGACTATTTTTTGGCTGAGAAATAACTCATTCACTAGACTGCTTTCAGGGTCATATTTAAAACGCATTCTGTAACTGGACCTAAATCCCACATCAGCTTTTATTAAAAATGCCAAAATCTTTCATTAAGCGGCCATACCCAAATGCAGAATAAGCAAAACGTAAAGGCCCTGATATAAGGTAGAGTTCATGATTTTGAGCACATAACCTGTGATATTATTAAAAGTATGACTCACACAACGCAAATGGCTTAAAAGCAAGTTTAAACCTAATTCAGTTGCAGTAAAGTGCACAGTCTACTTTGTAATGTTGTTGAGGTCAGCAAACAGCATGCCTGATGTCATCAACTATTCTCGCTCTGTTTAAACAATCAATAGAGATTCATCAGAGAGCCCAGAGGAAAAGGACGCAGCAAAACAACAGGCAGGAACAGGCAGGACGAGGGAGGGAGAGAGGGGACAGGGCGTCAAACAACAACAACAACAGTCCCGTCTCTGTCTGACAACTTGAACTGTAGACGTCCCCAAGCATCAGCTGTAATGACATCAGAGTGCGGAGGAGAGAGAGTACATGCCGGTACAGCTAATGCATTCCCTAAGCATTCAGCCAGACGTCCCAAAAAAAAACTCAGCCATTCACAGTAAATATCCTACCGTAGTGTGGAGACAGACAGTGGACAAGGACGCAGATGTGCGTTCCACACTGGACAATGGGGACGGCATCTTTAACACAGCTCCAGCTCCATACAAACTACCAGCCCAGGCCTCTCTCCTGTCTGTTCACTTCGTCTCTCTCCCAGCTGATACTGCCCCCCCCTGCACTTGATGTCCACACCCACTTTTATAAGCTCCTCCCCTTCTCCCAGTAGAGCTCAGCCGTCCCTTCAGGGGCTGCTGCAAGGTCAAGGTCTGTCCCAGCATTTAACGTATACAGTTTTCATGCTGCTGTCTATTACATATGCCATAATAGTCTATATCAAATCATTTTCTCAGATGTGTACAAATGATGGTTGACAATTAATAAAGTCCAAAACCAGCAAAGGCATACTGATAGATGCAAGGTTACAACTTAAAATTCAACTACAAAAAAGCAGCATTATAGGCCAACAAAAATATTCTGAGTTTGCCTCTGACAAGAATTGTAATATCAAGAATTAATAAAAGACCAACTATAACTTGAAATAGTTTAGTCAGAAAATGAGTTTATGTCTCGACTCACAGGTTTAACAGTCATTGTATACATTTCAGTGCACTGTGGGTGTGGTTTAGAAATAATAAGATTGTCAAAACCTTAGTTGGATAGGCCTAAGTAACTTTGCAACATTAGCTATCATTAGCTCACTATTAGTTAAAAAGTAACCCAGGGAGCTATCCCCCAGGTTGATATGTACACATGCAATTATGAATAGTAATAAAAAATACAATTTCAAAAAGTCTTGTGGATAGTTGTACATTATGGGTTTTATGTTCATCTTCACATATCATAACTTTGTGGTCTACGCTAGAATAAATTAGAACATAAATTAGGCAACTACCAAGAAGTTATTGTATAAAAAGCATTAATCTTACTGTGCACTGTTCCGAGCATGTAGCGGCATGAATATCCAGCCTCTAAGTCCACCTGGAGGAAGTGTGCCAGGGGTCGTGCCCTCTGCAGAGTGGCACTTAAGCCGGTCACCACAGCAACTGTTGAGGAGCAAGTGATGCCAGCGCTGACAAACAGAGAGAATGCCCCGATGGGCTGGTGCATCCAGGTCTATATAGGATTACTGATAATGGGATTTCCCTTCCTCTGATGGCTGCTCCTGACAGGTGCGTCCCTGTTTAGCTCAGGTTCAGCTCTAGCAGTAAAAGCATGGCTGAGGTTTAGCACTTAGCTTCAGCGACAAAAATATCCACAAGCCTGTTATATCAGTAACGAGGTTTATAATGCACTGTCCACACAACAAGCACCAAAATAACGCATTGGGACAGGAGTTCCTTGAAAATTTGCCTTTTGGCACAGTCTTAAACAATTGACAGAGAAGTGAGAATTATTTAGTTTCTCTATATCTTAACTGAAACCTCTGAATAGAGCAACTATCGACAAAAATCTGCATCCATAAAGATGCATTAGCCAAGAAAAAAAAGCCAACTACCCAATAAGCTACTGGGTCACTTCTGGAAAAGTACATTAATCACATCATACTTTGAAATCAAATGCTAACTTTTGTATTAGTCTAAACATGTACATAGGTTTATAATTGGGCCTACTGGAAATTGAGGCGTGACGACACAATCCCTATTGAGATTTATTATCAGTGTTGTTATAAAAAAACAACAAACAAACAAAAAACAATACAATTTTAAATCTTTTTTTTTTTGCATTTTTCTTCACTGTAAGTTGATAATATAATGAAAGTGGAAAGAGAACAGAGCACCAAACAGATCCCTTACTAGATGTAAGACAAGATAAATTTGATTTCTGTAAAAAGCCGCAGAGAAGAAAAGTGATATTTTAACACGTAAAACCTACAACAGCCTTTCATTTGACAAGTTCAAAAAGTGACTGATTACATCCATTTCCAAGTGCATTTTAAACATTCTTCATAATTCATACATCTCGTTCATTACAGAATAGCGTTTGGTTTTCCCAGTGCTAAGCTCAGAGAGGCATGAGCAGCACAGAAGAGGGCAGTGAACGCACAGACAACAGTAAGTATAGGCCACGTCATGGTGTAATGATGCTGATGAGGTTAAGCAGCTCGGCACCTTTCTGTATAAGCCTAGAGAAAGCAGGTCTGCCTGTGACGCCTGGGACGTCTCTCATATCATGTGCAAACCAACACAACTGAAAACACTGAACATCTTTTAGTTTTGTATGTATATATGTATTGCAACATAACTTTTTATTGTTACATTGATGTAAACTAAAATCAAATGTTATAAAATCATATTCTTAATAAGGTTTATTCAGTGACTTAAACTGAGTTGAATTCTAAAACTATTATCTATTGTAAAGCAGGGACCTGTAGTAAATGTTGAATGTATGTTAAGCCACTTGCAATGAAGGATACATGATTAAAAATACAAAGAAGGAATTCATAATTCCCAATTAATGTTTAAATTAACTGTAACCTGTAACCTAAAACTAAATTTGAGTCCTGAATTTGAGAACTGAATTTGAGTATTAAAAACACAAATTAATCCAATTAATCTGATTAACTGTCCAGCCCCACCTGGAAGACTGAGGGGTAACACAGACAATCACTATACTTGATAGTCAGATTCAGTTACATAATTTATAATACTATACAACTATACACATTTTGAAGTTTGAATAATAACAGGACACATATCAAAATTAAATAAAAAGTTCAAAACAAAATTAAAAGTTCAGGATCATAGAAAACAATTTTAGCCAAATTAGTAAAGGAAATTCTCAAACAGTTCTTAAACTTTGTATGGAACTTGTATTTGCCAAATTTTATAAAATTACCTCCACATATTGGATCACAAAATTAGACTGTCCTGGCATTTAGTTGAATATAGCCAAGCAGTGATTTTAAAAACCACTAGAGGGGGATATTATTCCAGACACGACCCTTGAGCTGACTGGCACAGCCAGACTTTCATACATGAATAGAAAGGAACAATAATGCCTTGATATGCAGATTCCCAATGCTTTTATTTGCAAATGCTAGCTGAAAATAGCATTCTCCATATTTATCCTGGGCTATATCTAACTTTATGCAACAATAGGAGTATATATTGTGATCAGTCTCCATCAATTAGAGCCGGTCTGTGTGAAAGTAAAGGAAGAAGAGGGACAGAGGGCAATCTCCGCCAGTCTGCAGGCACTCAGGGGACCTCATTACACCAGCCCGGGCCCCTTCACTCTACCATGTGTTGGCACTACTTCTGACACATCCCACACACGGAACTTTTCAGCCACTCATCACAGCTGCACAAGACAAGAAATGTAAAACGCTTCTCGTCAAATAGAACTACCTGTATCAAAGCTATACACCATGTAGTCAAGCCCCGAAATCTGCCAAGCTGTAGGTAACTTCTGGCAAGAGATGGAAGTACATTTGATTCTTAAAAAGGAAAAAAATCCCATGTCTACATTTGACAGTCCAGGTTCAGTTACAATATCACCCATACCCAAAGTAGTTCTAACAAAGTAGATGTTCCAGCAGGTGTTTCTAGTTATCTGTTCCAGGCATTTTTTTCATAAATTCCATTAACATTCAGTACATTCCACAGTCAGGGAGGTTAGACCTTAAGATACACAACAAAATCCATTTGCCACCATTGCCAGTGGGGAACACCTGCACTCACTCCAAGCATTCTTTACAGAGGGAAAGTAGCAATACAAGTATTGAAGCATATTATTACACTTTTACTGAAATTGTACACAGTTTTGTTCTATTGACTATGAATGTAGACTTCCATTATTGTATATAGTGCTGCCTCTACAGAAGTCTGACCAGCCTGTTGTCTGTGTTTGTGTTGCAGATCAGCATATGCTGTGTCATATGTGTTGTAGCAGCAGACAGCCTCCTCTGGAGGTGTGACTGTTCTGTGGGTGACACGGGCTGGTGCATGTGTACAGTCAGTCTGCTTATAATGAGAGACCCACACTGCAGTCAGGAGGCCCTCTTCATTCTTAAGGCTGCTCAGTGAAAGCACACACACGTCAAGCTTAGTAAGATGCAGACACTAGACTATCATGAATTATTAATATAGTGTAGATGTATGAAAACTGCAGTCATTAGTCAATGACCTATAGACATAATTTTGTCAAAAAGTTGCATAATTGTTTATGCAAATGCATAATTTGCCCTATAGCTGACTTTAGGAATTTTGTATTGTTTTAGTTTAGTATGATGACAATGAATAAAAAAATCACCTCCACATAAATCATTTTAAGATAAGTTGAAATGTTGTGCATTTAGTATGTTTCTTTCTTTAAGTCATCCAGTTAAATAACAACAAAACATAAATTAGCTAAGTGACAAATTTCAGAGCTTTCCAAGCAATTCTGAAGTTAAACTGATGATATATTGTTCCGTCTCTCTTCTATATTTATACCAAGACAAGACTACTACTAAATATTCCATGAACATTTTATTGTACGCACTAAGTGTAAGTTCTACGCAAGGAAAACATGACATATTTAGAGAAGCCCATAATTAAAGCAGATGATCTGACATGCCCCATGATAAATCATAGCATCTAACCATTAAAAGCCTTATAATAGCCTACATGCTCAAACAGAAGAATCAGATGATATCTCACTACAAACTGGGCAGCTGAGAATGTGCAGAGGATAGACATAAAAAGAGCAGCATTTTCCTGACACTTTCACAGTGAGACGGGCTTTCTTCAAAGAGAAGCCGTGGCTGCAGAACAAGAGCTGTGGACTTGATAGTAGGGCTCTGATGAAAGCTGCTAGCATGAAGCTGAAACACAATGTGACTGTTAGCACCACTCGGAGTGATTGTTTTCAAGACAGGGGAGAAAGTGCTGAGGCCATTTGAAATAAGTACAGGACTTCAGTGTGAGTGGTGGAAAATGCCGCTGACAGCCGTACGTCCCCCATGTTGAGTATCATTTGGATTTTGAAGATAACTTGCCATGAATTTCTAACGGCCCTATTTGTGTCATCATTATCAGCGCATAATCGTGATCTAACACTTCTTTGAGGTAAGACGGGCATGAAGCATATCCAGGGAATGACCCACTTTAGCTGATGCAGGCAGTTGCTTGTGTCCTGTTTCACTATTTTAAGAGAAGGAAAAAACATTTATATTGAGTATTGTTTTTAATTTAATAGTTATTACTGTCTACAATGTTTTTTCACAAGAGTCAAATCTAGACTTTAGTGGGCTTAAGTTTTTAATGGGAAAGACAATAATATAATTTATACAGTACACATATCAGAAAGGCTAAAATAAAAACTGTAACTCAGTTGTGGAGACAACTGAAAGCTATGAAGCAAGGGCGTCCTCAGTGATGAAAAATAACAATATCAACATCTATAATATCATAATTGATGTCATATTTTTAAACTAATAATACGTTATACACACAGTCAATTCAAATCTAATCATACATTAATGGCATTTTCATTGTGGTTGACAGGAAATGGATTGGTCTTCAGAGACACTAAAGGTTCAGTATCTGCCCCAGTCCGCCCAATCTCATCTCTGCTACCCATAAAGACCCAGTCCCACAGCTGTGCACACTGGCTTATACAGGTTCAATACTCCGTCAATACTTCTGGAGGAGCTCTGGTCGTTTTTACAGTCAGGGCTGATCAACAGTGGCACAGTATTGGATTTAAGCCAATAGTGTTTAAAATTCACACCATCAATAAAGTGATCCAGCATCTCCCTAATGTGAAAAGATACATCAGCATAAATCCCATTTTATTTTTTAACTATTACGAAGTAAAAATAAACTAATAACAAAGACAGGGTCCAGACAAAACATTCAACTCCACAGTTAAAATGTACTTATGTTTAATTTTTATGGACTCACAGTTAAACATCAATCAGTTTGAATTCAGTGATGCCAATATGTATCATTTATAATAATGTATGAGTTATTTATTATATGTAGTTTATATTTTTGCAGTTCACTACTACATATTCATAACCTTCAGATTGCTGGATGTTTTCCCAGAATGGGAGTGGGAGGATTGCAGGTGCAATTACTTCAGTTATTATGTGTATTATAACCAACTGGCCTCAAATCCAAAAGAGCAAAGCTCTAGCAGGCAGGTTTTGTTTTTGCAATCATCAAAATGACCCTGCGAAGTGATGTGCAATGTTGATCATAATTAATATCTTTATACTTTGGGTGGATTAACCCAATGATTGAATACCATATGATAGTTACATAAAAAAATGTGCCAAAATGTGTTCGTAAATGTCTCGGTTGAGATTCAAGTAACAAATACAACTAAAAAACTACCCAGCTTTAGTGAATAATCCTTGAAGTTGTCAGCATTTAATAGTTGATTTCAAGAACCTGGGTCCATCTCAGGTCACCTCTGTGCCACCTCTAAAACATGAATGTTGTATGAGCTCTTCAAATGCATTAACCATAGAGTGTGACACCAGGTGGTGGCCCCATGTCCCCGAGCACTCTACCCTCACACCCACCGCCATTATTGACCGGTCCATGGGTCACTGCTGCAGTAGAAGCTGGCTAATTATCAAAGCTGACAGTGATGTAAAGACTCCATGAGTGCCCATGCTGTGGAGTTAGAACCATGACATTTATTCATCATTATGGCTATTGCAGTCCATTACAAATCCATCCACCCACACATAAAATACATGCAAACTCTGTTATGTAAAAACAAACACGTTTTTTTCACCATCCTATGATTACCACTGACAAATAACTTTAACATCTGCATAAATTGGAATTATAAAACAATGCATGTAACAATGTGTTTACTGTTTGGATAACCTCCAAACAGTGCTTTTGCTTCTGTCTCAAAGTCTAACCCTTAATGCTTGGTAAATTCCTTACTTGACAAGCAATTTATGAAGGAACGGGTCCATAGAGTGTGGGATTCATACCTGGAACATCTGATGTCCAACACTACACAGACACAGTCAAGGTGCATTATATGTTTGACACAACAGGTCGAGATGTGATAAGGCTAATGAGGATCAAAGCATTCTTCCCACTGGGAGAAGAGATGCTGTGAAATCACAACGGAATGCCATTGGTATAGGTCTGCAAGCTCCTGGAATACCCATAGCACCCATATCTCAACATGACGTTCCAATCCTTTCTTAATGGTACATATGAAAACAAATAAGTAAAGAGGTGGGTAGTAGTAAGTTATACTAGTTTAATAAACAAGAATATGACTTACCCTTTTCCAATTGACTTGTGTGGAAAATTTTGATTTGTTCACCTACTTCCCTTTTGTCCACATGTAAAAATGGCCCTTAACTGCCAAAATGCTATGCTCTTATTTCTCCTATAGCCAAAATGTAAAACTAGTTAACTGTTTGGGCTGGGGTATGCTGCTAAAGAGATAAAGAACAAGCAAATGAACACGTACTAGCACACCTGAGTCAGTGCATAAATAAATAATGGTGTACTTTTGGTCAGTCGGATCAGGTGAGCTCCTACTGTTACACTGCTCACAGGGCTTATTGCAACCAAGCTTTGACACTACATTAAGGCACTGCAGTCTTCACCCGAGTTATGAAATTCCCTCACTTCTTTCTCCACTGCAAATAGTGACATTATATAAAGAATATTGTGGGGTCAAAATTGTGATGATTTGGCATAAGGTGTATTCTGTTTCAGCTAAAACTACATGTGGACTATCTGTAAAGTTGATTGGGAAGATAAATTACACAGCCAGTAAGGTCCAAAAATATGTGCAAATAACTAAATGATAAAACCAAGTCTGTTAATTGTTGGTGTTGTTCTTGGTGTTGTTCTGTAAAATGGTTGTGCATAAATGAGACATGAGCCTATCAGAAATGCAATTTTGTATGAGGTCACAAAACATCAGCAGTACAGATGCAGTTGCTATAGTTCCCGCTCATAGAAAGTGGAGCGGAGAGGCAGAGCTGCATGAGAGGGAAAAGTGGTGGAAGATGACTGCTGTCTTTAGGAATGCAGTTTATATGCAGACGACACGGCTTGTTCCCCATGTTAGAGACAGGGCCATCACTGGGTCAGCCTGTCAGCCCAACAATAACACGGAGAGGTGTGGAGAGCTTCCCAACCAATACAAGAAAGATCAGGTTGAGTTATGATGTCTATGTTTGCTATTTAATAATATACACATAAAATTATGTCTATGTCCTAATGCAAGTACACAGAGATTAAAAAGGACTTGTCTTAAATGGTACCTTCTGCTACAGACAGCAGAAGGTACCACCAGGCCAAGGTACAGGTCAGATCTGTGTAGAGGTGACTACGATTTAAGATCCAGTAATTGAGTACTTTGTAGCCTAGAGATGCATTTTCCGTTCCTATGCCTGTTCCTACATTAAGGTTAGAATTCAACATTGCCACAGGCAAAAAAGGAAACATTGCCAGCACTTATGCTTAATTATTCCGACATGTTCCATAATGAACTAAGCCCCTTGCCCACAGTGAGTGCACCAAACTTATCAGACCGTCCGTGCCAAAAAGCAGCGTTCATTGTGAATCATCAGTGGAAAATATCAGTAGGACGCCACATTTCCAGACACAGTCCGTTAGATTTCAGACTTTCACTAAAACACACTGGGAGAACATTGTGCTATTAGAGCCTGAACCTGGATCAGTGGGAAGCTTGTGGAGAGTAGAATTACAGAGCAAAGTTCTGAATGCTGATTGGCTGATACTCATCACAAGGCTCCAACCACAATAACCACTAATGGTAGTGTTGCATATAGTGAAATCACAGTCTGGAGCCAATAATGCTTTAATGCCCCCTTCAGGACCCCAGTTTCATGCAACTACTTTCGTTTAAAATTGTTTATCAAATCATAATTACAGTTAAGTGCTACAGATACAGTTGCTAATTCCAATCTCACTAAGTACTGCACTATTTACTGCATTTTAAGAACATCTTTCATTCAGTTTTCGCAGGTAAAAATACACTGTCTATACTGCCGCACAATGTACACAATGCAGCAATTAGTCACAATCATATATTACCATTATTTAGAGTTTTTGTAGTTAAATTTAAAGTGAAACAACTACACTTCACAAACCAAAACTAAACAAAATGCACATGTCCCAAAGCTGTTAAGAGAGTCCTACCTTATGGTGCGCACAGAAATGCAGTACTTCCACATCAGACTCCTCATGCCGCAAGCATCTTCAGTGGGAAATAGGAGCCAGCACAGGCCAGAAGGGAAGTCGACCTCTGTGTTGTCTTGATAGTCCTACACAAGCTGCACACTGGGTCTTGCCCATGCCACTCCTCCTTGCTTCCACTGGCTCCACCACAAACATTAACTGGTCTTTTTAGTGTGGTCAAGTTGTGACTATGTCTACCCTAAAAGATTGGATTAAATTAGTCACTACCAGAAGCAGATAAAAATAGCTTAAATGGGCAAACTTACAACAGAATCATTCAACCAGATTATTACAGTATAAATGTGAACTAATTTCCAAATGCATGGTGGAAAGTAAAATTCCAAATTGACCATTATATCTCTCTTTATAACATAAGTATAAAAATGGTTGGATGCACTGCATTTGCCATTATTTATATGTGTAAAGAGTGTAATGTCAACTTATGGAATCAGATCCAAAAATACATTGATAAGCTTGATTATAGCATTTTACTCTAGGTAACTGCTCACCCCTCATTGACTGCTGCCTAACTTCTCTGCAGTGCCATGCGACTGTCTCTACTTCTGCTATTTCAAAGCAGAGGCTTATGTAGTGTTACCAAGTAAGGCCAGCTGCCAGAGGGGCAGACGAGTCCACAGCCCTCCTCAGTTCACATTCCTCCAGCTGGCTGCAGCCTATCACCTCTCAACACCAAATCACTGCTCCTGTCTGTCCTAACAACTTTAATTTATAAGCAGTCATAATAGTTAAGTGCAATGAATGGCCATAATATTTTTTTTTCACATTTTAAATATGAAAACTTAATGATCTACATAAACAACATATAAAGTATCAAACCTAGATGAAGAATTATAAAGATAAGAATAAATCTATTGCAGGCAGCACAACTTTACTACAATAGTTGAATAACCTAAAGCAGTACTCTTTGAGCCATTTATAAAACATTATGTACAGAATTAGGGGCATCTGATGTTACACCTGTGCAAGAGCAATGCCACTGTAGGAGGCAGATGAATCATTGTGCTGTCTATCACAAAGGTGAGATGAAATCTAAGTGTTAGATTTTGCAACCATGTTCAAACTCACAACATCCATTTATGGCTCTAATCTGACATCATTCATACATAATAAATAGCTTGAAATCTGTGCGCATTCATGAAGCATGGAGAGAAATAATAGCAAAATTTCATTCAGACAGTCCTTTCAGTTTCTTCACAAACTCAAGACTAGACAGCGTTTCATGAATAAGTCAGTTTTCAAAACACAAGAGAAAAGAACATCTGCCGGGTACTGAGTCAGCACAGGGGAATGTTAGGTATCTCCTTGTGAGATGCGAGAGGTGAGAGGGAAGAAAAAACAGACAAATCAAGTATCAAGATATCTGTGCCTGACAACAATAAAAATATTTAGGTTAAGGAAGCTAATGTATATTCTTTCTGTTGGATTGCAGGAGAATCTAGGATCAGGCTATACAGCGCATCTGACAACTGTCCAATTTTTGCACAATCCAATCACTGCATTTATAAACTTTGCTTCTTAAAGACAATAAATTAGGAGATGTAATTACCTTCTTGACATGTTTTGACAGTTAGCTGCAAGCCATCCTCAGAAATGTCACTGGCTTTGCTGACGTGTCACTTATCAGCTGTTGTCACTTCCTCAGGCTCCTAATTTATCGTTTTTTAAAAGGGCTTAAGTGTACGAATATAGAAAAAAATAAGACAAAATGAGAATTTTCTGACCTATAAGTGCAACTATTGTGCATGTGTTTCAAATGCGTAAGACGTCTCCTCTTGAATATACTTTAAAAATCCATGCTGTGAAGCAAACAGACCATGAGCTTCTCTGATTAGTTAATCTGTCTGTCGGTGTCAATCATGCCTTTGGGAAGTTGTGGAGACAGAATACGGTCCCTACGATATAGTATAAGTGTGCAGTCTTGACTGGCCAAGCAATCTGAGCCAGGTTGTAGTCAGAAGTACCTAGCTGGGGGATAAGGCTCCTCTGAATTTTAGGTTGGTCATGGAACCCAGAGGACACCCACTCCACACTGAAGCCCCACATGCCCTGGGGGTGAAACTTGTGCCCCCCACAAAAATCCACTCCCAAAGAGCACATTTTGGGCACATTAACCAAATTTCAACCCAGGTCTACAGAATGCCACATTTGCATGAGGCAGAATTTGAAGCCTGAACCTCCATCAGCAGTGGGCTCACAATGTTATGGCTCTAGTCCATAACAGGAAGTCCAGCTGTCCCCCAGGCGTCTGGCGTGAGTGGAAAAGGATCACTGTCACTATACAGGCACCATCCCCAGGGGCAGGAGACCAGTAGTAACAATGTTATACTTGGCATTTTAGTTGAGATCCGAAAATTAACAAGAAAATGATTTTTGATGGGTTCTCTTCTCTTATGTTTTTTTGGTCACTGAACTGCTTTATGTGTGCAACTTAACACTAAAAACATCAAGCCAGTCTGCCAGTGATCATATTTTGTGGCAGTATTGGGCTCATCCTCCTCAAAATATCTGACGCACCAACTGTCTGAGCGGAAGGAAAGGCTGAAGCACAGTAATGCTAATCCACACATACACCATGCACCTTTGTTATTCTAGATGGTTAAGAATAGCCAACTATTTTCTCTCCCCATGGGCTTCTGTGGCCTTCGTCAGAGCAGCTGCCAAACACTATGTCGACGGTCCATCCACAGCTTATGTCCCGCTAATATAGACAGATCCTATATTAAGCATTATTCTTGGCCTTGTATACGCATTAGCAAATCATGGTTGAGGAAGCAGTGTAAATAATGCTAAAACTGTAGCTGCTTACTTCAAAGTTGGTTAGCTATGAAGCAATGGCAAGCGAATGCTGAAGTGAAATAATCTAGTCTACCAAGGTTGGGGATATATAGCCTTTAAAAATATACAGTATCACAAATCACAGTATCACTTTTAGTATGATTATTGAAACTCAAGTACGACATTCATGGACAAGTAGCACGTTTCTGATGGATTGTCCTATTATAATCTGATTAACAGGATAATAAAAAATGGGATGCTTAGAACATATATTTCCTAATCTATCCTTTGAAATTGTTCTGTTTCATTATTTTTTGTTCTTTGGAAACATGCTCCATGCACCAGTGCAACTGCACAGCACCAAGGATGCTGTTTCACTTCTTACGTTCTTGTCCACAATCACCCAGCACATTGATTTGACAAGGGCCCAGAGACTCTGATGTTTCCATTTCACAGCCACAAGGAGATCCAGACAATGAGTGACCCATATGAGAGTGACTGGTATTGTACATGAGCAGGCAGGGAGCAAACAGGGAGCAGGCAGGGAGCAGGCAGGGAGCAAACAGGGAGCAGGCAAGAAGCAGGCAGGGAGCAGGCAAGAAGCAGGCAGGGAGCGGCAGGGAGCGCAGGCAGGGAGCAAACAGGGAGCAGGCAAGAAGCAGGCAGGGAGCAGGCAAGAAGCAGGCAGGGAGCAGGCAGGGAGCAAATAGGGAGCAGGCAGGGAGCAGGCAGGGGAAGAATGGAGAGGCGGAGGGAGCAGCAAGAAGCCTACAGTGACAACAAGCTGCTAGCACAATGCAACTGAGCTTGCTGTCAGTCTGCACAGTCATGGTGTCCAAATGAATGTAATTAGCACTCTATTATAAGCACAGCAGTCATTTCACACATTTCACACTGTCTCTGACTGATGTATGTTGTTTACTTACTAGCACTGATCCCTGTGGCAAAAGTGATGGTAATTTACTATTTTCTCTTGTCAGATTATTCATTTTTCCAATGTGAAAATGCCCATTTATTTATGGATTACATTTTGCATATGAGTCAGACATGCAACTACTTGGCCGGGGTCCAGAGTATGCCCGCTGAAGGTCTACAGTTAGCTCCTCCCATCCACTAAAATGAATTGAAATTAAATAATGCATGGCAAGCCTTGTTTACACACTTGACCTGAATTAAAGGATTGATTAACCACCTAATAATACAACTTTTTATTCAGCACCTTATCAAGTTGAGTGACTATATGTTGTACTACTATGTGGCAAAGTCATCCCTATGAACTAACCATAAAAAACGCAAGCCCTGGTGAAACACAAAACTGGACTAGAAACTGTCCCACTGATTGCGAATTAGAACTCACCATTTGACAATAGGCGAAACAACCTGTCAAATGTTAGAAAAAAATCTGAATGTATGAAAGGAGTGGGCACATAAGTGAGCTGCGTGTATTATGTATTATGTATGTATTACTATGACACTCATCCAAAGTTACTACATTTTCACAAGGGTGCAAAATCAACCCAACACAATTACATGCAGCATACAGCCCCCCCAGAGACAAGGCTGTATGGAGGGAGAGGGGGAGGGGTGGGTTTATGAATAAATATGAATTAAAGATGTGAGGGGCTCGTCCTCTCAGGCATGATTACAGCTAGATGGAACAGACAACAGTGCTTTTTCATCACTCATATATCTTAATTAGAGGCAAAAGTAAATGTCTTGGTTGAGGTTCAAGTTCAAGTCACAAAAGGGCAAAAATCTTACTTTGTACCCTGCTTAAAAGATTACATTAGACGTTTCTGTTCATTATATTTTAATGAGCTCTTTTTGCTGAATTATAGATAGTGTATTCAATGTTCTAATTGTGCATATTTCCAGAACAATTGCTATCCCATCCTTTTTTCAATATATCACATTTCTCTATCCATGTAAAGTATATTTTGGGTTTGGGCTTAACTGGTTCAAGCATGCTGGTCCACATTTTCACAAACAATGTTGTAATTTAAATTCTATAAGAGTCACTTTCCTTCAGTAAATCTATACCTCTGTATTGCACTAAGCAGACTGAATATATAACATGCCCCTTCATGCTGCCGCTTGGCTCATGGACCACGTACAATAAACTGCAGCTTTGTCAGGGCCACAGCAAAACAATAGAGCCTCCCCTTAGATGACCTTTCGACACATGCACAATTCATGTGGATATTCAACTCCTCTTAACACCATGACATACAGAGCAAAGAGAGCTGTCTATCACTCAGCCTTCAGTCATGTCTGCACACACAATATTACCTCACCCACACATTATATAAGGGTTCTAACCAGATGCGCTTTGGTTTAGATCACTGATTTTGAATTTTGTATTGATCACACAAAATCACAAAACTTATGGCCCAACTGGAACCAATACAAAATGCATAATATTTGGCATATTAAAACATGTCTTTTACTTTTTTCACTGTCACAATTATGCAATGAAAGTATTTATAACAGTGATGGGCGGTAAGTGATTGCCATCTCTTTCTGACAAGATCACAAGTCGTTCTAATCTGACCATAGTTGTAGTGATTGTTGTCACATTATAGACATGCACCTGCTCAATATACTACAAGCAAGAAAAACTTTGATGAAAATTGACATATGTGACGTGTCTGAGGCAAGGTCTCCACTTCATAATTCACTGTATTAGTCACAGTTTAACCATGTTATTTGATGAAATATAGATTGTGATTGGTGTGCATTCTCTGCTGTATCTTTAAAAATCTCATTAGGCAAAGTAATGTATGAGCAGAGCACACACTGCATGAAAAGTGCAGTAGTCTCAGTGTAGCACTGTGCACCTTACCTTTTATAGAAGCTATTCAGAGGCTGCAGACACAGGAACTGCCAGTAATCCAAACAAAACGCTTTAAACTTCAACATTTCGTCAGTTTATTTTAATTGGAGCATTTTGTAATAGTCCGCTTCCAAATTTTTTTTGCCAAAATGAAGAATTTAAAAAGAGAAGAACAAAGCAGATCCGTCTTGTCCCATTACAGAATAAGTGTGCACTGGGGCCCACGTGAAGGGGGCGGGACCTACATCACTTTTCATTGGAAATCTTTGTCTTCTTGATAGAAAGGTCAAGCAGGTTTCTCCTTATTGGGACAACCTGCCACACCCAAACCTCCTTCTGGTCCCTGTACTCCCTTTTGGCCGGTCAGTCAATAAAAAAGGTCCAGTCTCAATCAGGAGAGAGCTACAGCTGCTCCCATTGTCTGCACCCGCCACAGACAAGGTCTGAGCGTGCCGTGCCTCTCTGGGCCGACAAAGAGCACAAAGGCCTCCCCCCGTGGTTCCATCAATTAGGATTTATCGCAGAAAGCACGCGCCATCGACTGGGGAGGATCAGCTCTCCCTTCCTTCTCATAATCATAAATAAATTAATGCATAGAGCCATGGAGAGATTAAGACCCAAAAGAGCTCCATCCATGTGCTAATTAAATGCATAAGGAGGAAGACAAATAGCAAATGCCAATGTTGAAATTTGTTTTTAAAGTTATTAAGGAAAGCAGTCCCAGATACTTGTTACATAGTCCTTAAACATCACTATTTAAAATCCTTGATATAATAGTTTTCATTTCCTGATGTCCTCCCTGTTTCCTCTCGATTTTTGCGGGCTAAAGATTCAAATATGGTAAGAATTATAAACAACACTTTCAGTGCAAACAATACCAAATCTTTTCAGATCTGAATGAACAGAACAGGAGTGAAAAATATTAACAACATCACTTCAGTGGATGCATTGATGGCTGATCTTCCAAAGCAGTACCAAGTCCCTTCACATCTGCTAATCAGCATCCACACATGGTCCATGCTGGGGCAGGTCCAACCCTATGGACCCCCATCAAGTCTGTGGCAACACCGTGGCAACTCAAAATGTTGAACCACCAGACTTAAAGGGCCTGTGATGTTTGACTGATCCACACTGATTGGACGATGAACAATAGTTGGAAAGCATAACCAACTTAAGTGTATTAAATGACCCGCCAAATCAGGGAGTTAGCATCTGCAAGTGTAGCATGGTCTGTTTCACCTCTTTTGTTTACTCACCTCAGTTAAAGGATTTCATTTGGGTCACAAATCTGCACAGTTTAAAATTATTTGTAAACAAGATATTTTAACTGCAAAATAAATCTAAATGACTAAAGACAATAAAAATGCCTGGTTGCAAAATTTGGAAAGATGCCAGGTCCCAAAGAACAAAGGGGAGCTAAATTGTACCATTTATGCACCAGCAAATGTTTCAATAACTTACTAAAGACAATAATATAATAAGGACGAATATAAGTACAGTACTTGTTGTTGTTATTTCAGAGGCACTAATGTTTTGGTAATGGTAATATGAAAAGTGCAAAGCTGGGGCTGAAAGATTAAACAAGTGTAAGTATAGCCTAGCATGTTGTTAGTATGTAAGTATTGCACACCTGCAGTTTGACAGTCCTTCTCTCGTTTTTATCAGATTACAGATAATTGGAAAGCCGTGCACTCTCCTGATCATGAACCATGATCGAGCAATAGCACTGCAGGTCTGGATCTACACAGACAAACATGTGACAAGTCTGCTTTGAAGTGAGAACAGACGACATTTCCAAAGAGGTTTGGAGTCATGTAAACAACATGACACTGAGGAGGTGCCAAGCAGCATCGGTGCCAGTGAACATGTATATTACCATTATCCTGCTGGTTATGATCTACATGTGGTAGTTGAATTAAAAATAGATGCCTGATATTTATGTAGGGCTGAATTCTATTCGCACACAATCTTCTCTGGCACACAGTAAAAACACAAAAGGTAAAACAAGACTAAAAGGCCAATTACATGGGTGTTTCAGTGGCAAATGCTCTTTTAGCCAACTGGAGCCTGATCTACATGTGCAGCAGTAAACTGCAGTCCATTTGTCTTGAGCAGAATGATAGGGCCCTTGGTTCCAGCTGAGCCCGGCTGTAACTCACACAATGTAATGGACTGTTGTGAACCTGACAGGATAACGGCTCCCTTTTACACAAAATAAAAACACTGCATCTAACTTTACTCAGGAGACGAGAGCATAGTAAATAGCTGTTATTTCACAGGTTAGAGACAAGCACATCAACGTCACATCATCAAATGTGAAAAAAACATAATCTCTGAACTTATATTAAAAAAAATCTCCATGAAATATATAAAAGAAAATGTATTGTTTGTTAACTAGACTCATCACTGGACTGGTAAAAGTAACGTAAGCTACCTAGTCCCCAGGCTGTGCACCACTGACCATATTAAAAATATAAAATAAAGTAGTGTCAGATTTGATACAATTGTGAAATGTTTAAGTAATCAAGCATCCCACAACACAAACACACTTTTGTTTTACATAAAGGTACTTAGAGTTGCAGTGAAGAAGACAGGCAGCGGTGGCATAGGGATGAGGCTGTCATTTTGTGCTGAATCAGATCCCATTATCTTGTTTATTCTTGTGGAAATTGAAGTGTTTGCATGTGACCTACATTTCTCCTCTGTCTTATTTTGTGGAAAGTGAAAATATGAGAGGTTTGTGCATGTCTCCAGGCTAACAAATGTCTATGTGATTGAGTTTGAATGCTTTTGTTCAGAAGAGGGTTTTTCCAAGAGTTTCAGTTCAATTTGGGAATAGAGAGTTGTGAAAGTCTTTTTTTAAGGTACAAAAAATAACCATCCTTACCTTATCTATAGATATTTATAGGACACATCCCCAATACTATTTGTATATGGACAATTTTCACATTATTGCTGTTGCCCAAATCTACAAAAACATTAAACTGAACATCTGAAGTTCCGAAACCTTGACATTTGTAGGTAAAAAAAAAAACAAAACACTGTATAAAGATGGACCAACAAAACCACTCTTTTTCTCTATAGGTCTTGTACAGCGTATTCCCATACAGTCCTGACACTGAGTTATATTAGACGTCGCAGCCCATTTTGTTCTGCCACTGGATAGATGTGAACACTATCTCTCAGGTTTCGACAGTGGTGATAAGCACTCCTCTTATCAGCTCACAGAGACCTGGCTCAGAGGCCTAAACCTGCCTGTATTGACTGTGCTGGGCTGTAAGTGTCCCTGTGAGCCTGCGCCCCCCGGGGACACAGTGCTGTAATTGCAGCTATTGTGACGACCCGTGCCCCCAGCTAGGCTCTGAAAAGCAGGGATCAAGGGAGAGGGAGGAGACACCGAGGCCTGTGTGAACACTTCTCACCCACACAAAGAGTGCGCACACGGCCCACCACAGCAGAAAGACGAGTTCAACTCTAAAGACATTGGGGTATTCATTATTATATTTTAGCTGTTAAAACTTGGACACACTAACTGCAACACGGCACATCACCCATGCCCAGAACAGGTCATACCAGTCAAATATTCTTTCCATTTTCAGTTCCATATTTAATGACAGAACTTTTGAAATAACACTAAAAGATTAACCTCGGTTTTGATTTGGTTGTGACAAAACCAAACCAGCAACCTGCAAATAAACTGTGGAAGCATCGATTATAAACAATAGGCAAACCTCCAGTTAGGCGATCCTGACCAAACTCAGTTCAAGATCTGGAGGTGGGTCACCGGGTGTTGTACTGTAGTAGCTCACTGCTCCCTACTGGTCGTCCCAGCGGCACTGGTTGAAGGATGGATCAAACGCAGAGACTGAATTTACATCACAAGGAATAACCTTAGAATTAATTAGAATTGCTTGTATGAAAAAGTGTGATATCTAGGCATAACAAAAATTAGCCTGTGGTCCCAAAGGCATCATAGCAAATCCTATATGTGTGCTCCCTCTAGTGGACATGGGTCATCAAGACTGAGAGAGAAAGATATGTCATCCATCAACCTTTATTATTAATAATAGATGAAAATCACTTACATGATTATTAGTAATTTATAGTAAAGTTATAGTTTTTGAAGCTGTACAATACAGCACAAAAAGAATAAACAATGTAGTATCTATCTCCCAAGAGTTTCAAAGCAGTATTATTAAGAGAAAGTTAGCTGTGTTATAAATTTACTTAATTGGCCCTGTATATGCACACACACACACACGCACATGCACACCCACACACGCACACACATGTACACCCACACACGCAAACACACACACACGCACACACATGTACACACACACACACACACACACACATGCACACACACATACACCCACACACGCAAACACACACACACGCACACACATGTACACACACACACACACACACACACATGCACACACACATACACCCACACACGCAAACACACACACACGCACACACATGTACACACACACACACACACACACACATGCACACACACATACACCCACACACGCAAACACACACACACGCACACACATGTACACACACACACACACACACACACATGCACACACACATACACCCACAAACACACACACACGCACACACACGTACAGACACACCCACGCAAACACACACGCACACACATGTACACACACACACACACACACACACACACACACACACACACACACACACACACACACACACTAGGAGCTAAATGTCAGTGCCACAGACTGTTGAGCCACTCTTCTGCAGATTGCTTCAGAGGATGGGCTTCAACACTGCACTACCATTGTTACAAAAGAGAAAGTACACTGGATGTCAAGGGAGAAGGCATTCACTGAACTGCTTTTACAGATTGTAAGCTAAACCTAGAAGAAGCAATTGTATAGAAAAGGTCAACAGATGCATACAAATGATTATGTCCTGTGGTTATTATTGTTGTCTTGGAAACAGGACAAGAAATTACTATTTTTTGTCAGTAAGTCAATAAATCGGTTCTCACACTGGTGGTCATGTGAGGCAGAAAGAGGAGATTTCCAGGTAGAATTTTCACTTCAGCATCATGTGTTCTACATGTTATACAAATCAAGAGAAATTTACATTGAAGAAAGTGCGTCATTCTCCCAAATACCCACAAGGGTAAATACACTGTGGAAAAATATTTTCAATACAAGCAGCTAAATAATCCCCAACAGTAACTTCACCCAAAGTGATGCTCACCACTCTATACATAACATATGGTGTAATGGTTAGAGGCCTCTGGATGTTGGAGGTGGTCCATGTAGTACTCTGTATGCAGCACACAGTCTGAGGAAGTCCAGTACACAGCTGCTTGGCAGTGTTTTCAGCCTTTGTGTGTCACTAAATGATTCTGATTTTTCTCAGCAGGATTCCTTTGGTTTGTTTTTCTACAATTTCCACTATTTTTCAAATTTCTGTCATTTTTAGTTTTAGGCAATTGCAAATGAATAGAAAGGTAGACTTGCATTATCAATACCATAATTTATTGACTGTTTATTGGATATATACAATCTACATTTGGTAGAGTTCATTATGTACAGTATTGCTGGGTTTCAGATGACATCACAACATTCTATAGGCCAATCATGTTTAATACAGATGGGAGAAGCTAGAATATTCTTAAAATGCAGTTTTGTGTTGTAATACAGTAAGTTCTTGTGTCTAGTCGGTAATAGAAATGATCAGGTTCAACATTTGTGAATTTACTTTTTGGATATTTCATTTCATTAATTTTATCAATAGGGAAAACTGTCTCTAGCCCCCCATCTAGGAGTATGACACCATCACATTCTACAATCTGAAAACCACCAATAAGTATCATACTCCCAGATGGGGGACAAGAGCCAGATTTCTCCACTGATACTGCATTTTACCATGAAATATCCAAAAGATAAATGCACAAGTGTTGAACCCAATCATTTCTTTTAGTGACCAGACCCTAGAACCCATCGTATTACAACATCTGTATTAAAAATGATTGGCCTATAGAATGTTGTGATGTCATCTGAAAGCAATAGGACAGTGAGCACCCACTGAATTGCCCATTTTCTCACACTACATATATATATAGAGGCATTGAGAATGGCAGAGTGCGCCGACTGCATTAGCCCGCCTGTTAATGCAGATTTGTGGGGAATAAGACAGCTTTGATCAAGCAGTCGCGCTTGCTGCGTTGCCATGAAAGAGACTTTACAATGAGATCGATTCCGCACAATCAGCTGTGGCAGCCGTGCATGTAAAAGACCAGTTTATTTATAGCCACTGTACACTGGCTGATGGCACTTATATGAGCTTACTCTTAATTAGCAGTTTTATGTGCCAGATGACAAGTTCCACATGTAATATGCCAATGCATACTGAATAGTAACCCCACTGCCCCTGCTCTGGCAAACTGGATGTTTTAGGAAAAAATAAAAATAAATTTGCCCAATGTACAGTAAGTGTATTGGATAATAGCTGATGCAAGGAAAAGTGAGCTCCATCAGACAGAGAGAGATACCTTCATTCCCCTTTGAGGCAGGTTGGGACTTAAATGATGATGTTGACAAGACTGATCAATTAGAAAATCTAATTAAAGCCTCTCTTGCCTGAGTAAGCTAACATTAACACAAAATAAATCAACTACTGTATGGCAAGACCCTGTAGTTCATTCATTTATACATTCACTTTTTGAGGCGGAACGAGTCAGTGTAATCCCTCATTCATTCAGGAGTGGTCCAAAGTAGAAAGGGTAGTCTGTAAATGACTTCTGGTGTTGAAACATGTCCAATCTGATAGTGGCCTGAGAAACTAGAAATTATACTTTACTT
>KN483543.1:22113-55613 GCA_000787095.1 Periophthalmodon schlosseri | reverse complement strand
TTTTTGTGATTGGCTGAGATCAACCTTATGAGAGTATAATTCAGGTACAATTTAGTTTAGATTTATTAAGCTAATATTGATCATGTTGTGGTGAAGTCAGTTGTTCACGTAGCAGAGAAACGAGGCTGGAGGTCCTCCCAATAACTGTGCAGGGGCATGACTAGCACCGCCCCCTGTGAGCCGGTCCCAGGTCCTGAAGGTTTCCAGACCCCTTTGGAATGTAGTAGTAGCAGTCCACTTTGGACTCCTAAAAGGGTAAAGTATGGATCCCCTCGTACCGGCCCTATGGAAACGAGGCTTTACAGATCCTCTGCTGACAACTGTCCTGATCTGACCCAGTGCGTAAACCAAAGAGAGTTCTTCAGCAGACAGTTTACTGAGGCTATGACCGCCTGTACAAAACGCCCACCACAAATACACCATGAAACTTTTAACACACTTCCTTCAATATTTTATCCTTCTAAAACCCAAGCAGAGAGGATATGGGCTTTTGGGAGGCTGTGTATAACATGCTGAACATGCTGACGGAGAACTTTGCTTTGGCCCAATCAATCAATCCGGAACAGTGTTGGTGCTAGAGCTGCTTTATTTGACAGAGCTGCCACAGAGGATGATATACGGCCCAGCATTAGCGCTCAGTAAATGTTCACACACAGAGCAGAGAGAAAGCAGCAGACGTGTTAACCGGAGCCCCACCATTCACTCAGTAATTACCATCCATTTGCATCGGAGAGCACTGGAGAGGTAATTATGCTATCACTTTGTGTGCAAATGTGTAGTAGCTTCGGTACAGTGCAACATGGTTTGAACCTAAACATTTATGTGGTAACTGTAGGCCACTTCCAGTAATACATGAGGGCAGTGTAAACAGAAAGCATGGATGAAGGGCAGAGGTCACAGCAGAAACAGTACAGCATTTATTATGTAACATTTTGCTGTCAAAGATTCATTCCTATTAATATTGTGATGGACAAAGTTTTTGTCACATCTCGAAAATACTGATGGATTTCTGGTTTTGTGCTTTTTTCATGTTTCAAGATATGGATCTCAGCTGGTACCTTGCAGGGTATTACCTCAAAAATTAAGTTATCATTAAAAACAATACAGATAAAATGTCAGTAATAACAATAATTCTACAGTATCTCGTTACATCATTTGGTACAGGGATAACTACCAAATGTACACATAAAATACAGTAAACGGATTATGTAAATTAGACACCCCTGATAATGACCAAAATGACATGGGGTCTTGTAGAGTCAGCATGTTCTCCTTTTTCTGTGTGGATTTTCTAAAAGGTCCAGGTAAGTCATTCAATCTAAAATCTGCATATGACAGTTAGTTTCTTTATAAGTACTCTTGACCATGTTCCAGCAACACTGAAGAATGGCTCAATACAAAAGACACATTTCTTGAAAGAGCACTATACAGCATCCACATATATGGATTCTATCTGCACATGCCTTACAAATAACTGGTTAGAGTCTCAGAAAGAGAATGATGTATTAGTGTTCTTTGGATAAGGATACTGCTTACCACATGAATTTGAATGGAGCCCTCTGCACAAACTCACTGCTAACGACCTTGAACCCAGACTAGACTCAGAATGTGGCTCAAACCCCATCCCTCTTCAGGATGTGGCCTCGCTCTGCAGCAGTTTGTATGTGATAATGTGGTCACATGAGGAGGTTTTCTGCAGGCCAGCTTGGACTACAACAGATGGAGGACTTTTCTTATGCGGTATGCGTCTAGTCAAGCAGAATATATGGCTTTTCAGTGACCCTGGAATGTGCAATGAAATAGAATCTAATGAACTTCCCTCCAAGAGAGATGTGGTTACATGGGATGTCTTGTGGTCAAGGAGAAAAAAAAATGTACTGATGTGTGGAGTGTCTTTCTACCCAAAGCATTAGAAACTAAGAGAAGGTATTGAGCTCTAGATCAACATATAACTTTCTGATTTTAGGCGTGTTGGAATGGGATAAAAACATTTGTGGAGAACAAAAATTAGGCTTTCATATGAGCTCAATCTCTATTTAAATATTTTATCAATTTTGTTTATATGAATTGTGTATTGTGTGAATTGTGTTCATTTGCATCTGGTGGTAATATTTCAGATTTAATTTCCTACATTTTATGAAAGCTTTGAGACAACACAATGTAATGACAGATAAACAGAATTCACCTTCAACTAATCACGTTGCAAACATTTAGCAGACTTTTATCTTTTGTTTGTTGATTTTAGGCTGTCACTTGAAACTGCTGCATTAATACTTGGGAGCTGTAAATGAATGATAGTGCTGAGCAGCAGATAATTTGACTTGTCAGCAGCACGTACCATGAATAAACCTGCATGAAGCCTCATCATTTATTCCTGGGTGTTGTAACTGCTATTTCTTCCGTAAATGTTTTGGTTTCCTCATGCATATTAATCCCTATCATAAATATTCGCGTAGCCAGTCAAGCTATAGTCATAAATCCATTGAGTCAGCTGGAGTCAAGCGTTCTGGACATGTAAGACAGATTCTTATTCAATAAATCGTACCAAAGAGAAGCTTGATCCTCTTTTTATGGCGTAATTACATTTTCAATAATCTATTTAGTGATGCGTGTGTGTGTGTGAGACTACCATGGAAATCGTAAGAGAAGACTCCAAATTGGCCAGAAATCTGAGGTTAAACAGGCTGGGGGAGGCAGCTAAAAAGGCTCTGATTATTAACAGAAGCAGCAAGCGAGACTTTCCTCTTTACACCCTTTCTATAAATAGTCTGTGACATCACCAGCACTACGCAAATACCCTCCACCTTTCCACTTGTGTTGAAGAGGCAAAAAAGAAAATCCAGGTGAAGTCTTCTTTCAGCTGACGGAAGCATAGTATTTGTGATGTTCTGGGTCACAGAGAATGGCTTGAACAAAACTCACTGTACCATTTCTATCTATTTTAATATTTTATAAAAGCAGTGAACACATGTATTATTGCTCAGCAGAGTGATAAATTGCCTTTCTGTCACAATACAGTAAACACAATAGGTGCAAAATCCTAATAGTCCTAATATTTTTGTATGTATACTGTATATGTATATGCATATGAAAAAATATCCATGCTTTTGTTATTAGGCTTATGTGTAACTGTCAATATGCTAGCACATAAATTTGGACAAAAGTTATCCTTGTAAAGATTCTCCTTATGTGACTTAACACTAGAGACTTATGTTTTGTACAAAACTTCTTCAGGGCCACACACTTTTCATGATCATTCAGATAATTGGACTTCACAAGAATGCAAAAGGGACACTTTATGCAGGTATTTTTGCTATTTGTCTGGTTTAAAAATGTACAGCTAAAAATGTAAATACAGGGTATCCTTGACATGACTATGATAACTATATCATATAATGATTTTTAATCGATGCAAATATGAAAAAAGATGCATAATGCCACATGAACACATCAAAGTATCACTCAAACAACTATTCAATAGCATTATTTTCGGGAGTGGAAAATTGTTCATGATTCAGCAAAGCACCCACCACAATATTAATCAAACCTTCTCAAGTGAGCAACACATTATATTTCACAATAAGTAGCTTCTATGAGCACTATGCTAGGGGGTCAAGATGAAAGGGATGCAGAAGTTCTATTGTAAAATTCAAAGAATCTTCACAATAAACTGATACAAAATTTGGGTTTCTGTCAGCTCAAAATGGTCAACCACAAGAGCATAATTGTCTTGTCAGCTGATGGAATATTTTTCTACTAAATTCTTACAGAATAAACATAAAAAAAAACTACTCACAAATGCAGATGCTGTTGTGTCATGGCTGGTCCTGTTCCGAGGAACTCTGTGTCAGGTCTGAAAGGAGAACAAGATGGTGGTTAGGAATGGAGATGAAAAAGTTAATTGATCAATTGCAGCTAATCGATTATTGAAATTATTGTTTCATCACGAGCATAGACATACAAACTGAATGCATGGCGTCTCACTTCCTGTACAGTACATGATGTAACCAGGGCCACAGATCTTATTAAAAACAGCCAAAGAGCACATGGTTAACAACATTTAACCTATCAATTTGTGATTTACTAGCATTAAAATGAATAATAGTATGTCTCATGTATGCACCCGGTGCTTAAACTTGAGGATTTCTTCACTTACAGTTGCTCAGACTTAATTTTCCATCCTGAATATGTGTTACTGAGAATATAAGCTTTTTTTTATTTTAATGTATGTGAAAACACATCTACTCACTTTCTCCAAATCATGAAAAATAAAAGTTACATAATGTTATAACGTACTTATAAATAAAACATCTTATATAAAAAGCTTTAATTCAATTGCAGAAAAAAAAGGAAAAAAAAAGAAAAAACATTACCAATCATTAGGCCTACACAAATAAAATGATACGAGTATGTTCCAAAGTTGTCAGAGCAATTCATCCACTGACGTTACACAGAAAGATCTCATGCTAGTTTGCTCCTATTTGCCATTTTTCTTTAGAATTTGAAGACGTCAGGTGGTCGATAAGAGAGAGACAGTTTAGTGACAAGCTCTCCGCTCCAGCCTGTATCTGACAGAGCAGCACATTCTGCAACTGTACGCTGTCTGACCATGTCTGCACTAATCAGAGACATCCAGCTGTGTCCAACCATGTGTTTAGGCCTCACTCTGTAGATCCACTTTCTCTCTGTGTGTCCACTAGCATTTATTGTGCTGGTCAGTATGTTACTGGCACTAGAGTCTTGTAACTTAGGACTTCAGAAAATTTTAAATGAAGTAAACTAAACTAATCTAAATAAGTGTGTATCCATGGGTTTCAAAATGACAAAAAACTAGGACTGTTGCTACAGTTAGGCCTGTCACAATAATTACTATATTGATTTATCGTTCAATATATGAAATATGGAACAATATATTTTGGGGCTCAGTATTTATTGTGAGGACTTTTCTTTGTAAAAGTGTGGAGATTTTTCTTATTTTAGTTGTAATACGATAAGATTTGTGCTGTAGAGGGTTGAATAAGTCACTTTTATGGCCAATTATTAGTTCATTCTGCTATTTATTTGTTGCAGCTCATGTCTTTCAATATTTCTCTGTAGCAATATATCGTGCTTCAAAATGTGTCATCGTGAGAGGCCTTACCATAGTGAGTAACAATGACCCCCTCCCCTTCTCCCCCCAATGAGAACTCTTTTTCAAGATAATTAAGAGCATGTAAACTGCATTGGATCATGCCTTTGCCTGTATACTGTAAAGAAAGGCCTGAGCCTCAGAGACATGACAGGAGCAAGACGGTCTCATGCTTTGACACCATCTATCGCACAGACCTTTGCAGTGGTTGTCATGACGATGGGTACGAGCAGAGATGGTCTTGTTTTTGCAGCTCCAGAGTCTTACAATAGACACCACAGAGACAGGTGCATAAGGCTACTCTAGGGCCTCTACTCTAGGGCTACTTTACTTCACACTTATTGATCTGGAGAACTCATGATGTCATTGGTCTGGTTTGTGATCACATTTAAGTTCTGTCAAACAAACTGAACTGCCTGAGAGCGCAGTACCACCACTCGCCAGGAGAGGAAAGTGTGTCCAATAGGAGCAGTATGTCAGCCTGATACATAGAAACAAGAAACTTTTATAATAATTTTATGAAAGGTTGACTGAAAAGGAGGACACTGGAAATTGATTAAAATTGGCAAGGTAATTAGTTTGATATGTTTAGCACATGCAAACGTATTTTTTCTCTGTCCACCGGCATGTCCAATTTCTCTGACATGCTCTTCTTAGGTATGCACGATTTGTGTTTTTTTTTAATTTTCCCCTGTACAATTCAACTCAATTAAATGTATTTTTGTAAAGCCCAAAATCACAACAACACTTGCCTCTTAGGGCTGAACATGATAATTGATTTAACCAACAGAAAGTTAGAAAATCAACAATGAAACAGTAAGTCTTTAGTTTGGTCTTTGTGTGCTAGGTGCTCTCCATAAGAGCTGCGGGGCTGGAACTGTACTGCGCTAAGACCTCTGATTTCACATGGACCAGATGTGCACTTGTTTGGTGCAAATCTGGTTTGATGGAGTGTTCACATCTCCACAAACAAAGCTTAAGCATTATGGGGTCCATTTTGTTACCCGGTCAAAAGGCAGGTTTTACACCCAATAAAGGCATTGAAGGTGTTGTGCAAAGCATTAACCAGCTACCACATTTGTTTGTTATTTGTTTTTGCTTAACATAAAAAAACATGCTATCTAATAAATGTTGCAGTGTACATTTTTGTAAATTTGTGAATTAAATTTCTCACTATCACTCACTACTATTAGTTGAGCCCATTTGTGCAGTACGATACATTCTAAACTATATCCAAGTTATGGCATTGAATGCCATCTCCAAAACATTATGGCAGTTGCTCAAATCAACCAAGTATGTGCACAGCTGGGCTCCCAAACATTTGGAGTTCCTATGTACAAACAACATTGTGTGCCACAGTCCTGTCTGGAGTCACTCTGACCACAGTCTGTCTGAGAGATTACTCACTGCTCTAATCTCTGGGCAAAATGAGTCTAATGGACCATTATGTAGCCCATTTAAAACCACACCAGCCTGCTAAAATATGCTGGGAGGCCAAGCTGGTTAGGACCTTGAAGAAAAGAAGCCCAAGTTATGTTTGTTTTTGTATAACAATCAAACAACACAATTGACAATAATAGAATCAAATCAAATAGGATAAAATAGAATAGAATAAATGATAAATGTTAGCAAGACAGGGAATTCTGTGCATTTACTCTACAATATCTCTGTGATATTGTAGTTCACACTCTTGCCTCACAAGAAAGACCTTTGTGTGTGGAGTTAGCATGTTCTTCTAAAGTGTTGGGTTACTCCATATATAATAATGGTACTAATCAAGAATATAGCAATGGGCCAACATTTACCCCTACCTGTCAGGGGCAGTGGGCACCCTGTCATGAGCAGTGTGGCACTGAAAGCTCGGTCAAAACATTGTTTGCAAAATATGCTATTTGAACAAAAATTAACTGGTATTTCTATTAAAATTGAGTTTTATAAAACACATATGCACTCAGTACTTAATGAACAAACTCAAATGAGGTTAAATGCTTCCTTATGTGTGTGAAAATCCAAGGGCTTATAACAGAGTGACAGAGAAGGGGCTGTGGAGGAGCAATCCAATCAACACTGAGGAAACAGCACAGAGGCACATGGGACCAGAGCTATTTGAACAATTGTACATGTGCTAATCACTTGTAGCAGCAGTGTGACTGCTTTTGTGTCTGTGTGAATGGGTGATGATTAGCTCCTCCCTTTGAATAGCTTCCTTTACAGTTATTAGGGCTGTGTGTGCAATAAGACTTCCTACAGTCATTTTAGTATATCAAACTTTATTTTCATGGACATAAAAACACCATTAATAGTGTAATAGTTTCCAGACTGGACTCTAATTAAGTTTAAGGAGTTGGCTACTGTATATTCGTATATTTGTATATCATATGGGCGTATGTATAGTTGTATGGGCGTATATCAATATTGAGTAACAACTCAGTAATCACTCAGTATAAAAACCAGTAATCAGTATAAAATGTTTCATAATCTCCAATAAAAAAGTTAACAAGCATATCTGTATATTTTATTCATATAAACAATTGCCAAAAATAACAGGCCTATATACTCCAACCTCAAAAGCATGATATACCATATAATAATGAACAGCCGTCACCCCCAAATGAATGCATCTGCCTCTCTGTGCAGTGTGCAATCACATCATATCATGTTCCATTAATCCCAGTGACATCTCATTCACGGCTCTAATGAAGACTTCTGTACTGCTGTCCAAGGAAAAGTGCCTGATTAATTTTACCTACTCGACTCTTCATCATCTGAGGTTTTATACAATGGTCACAATTGTATTAACTCCAGTGTCATCAAGATTTTGTGGGACAACCTGACACTTTTGTATGAGACAGTTATAATATGTTCTACAAATGGCCACATACTTTCAATAACTGGACACTTGGTTCATCTGAGGACAGCTTAGACCAATTCTACTCGGAGCTGTGGAGAGCTTCAGAGTTCGATGGAAGTGCTCACAATGTGGCCCCACAATACGTTTTTGTCCAAAGCCAATACAGACTTAACCACAGAGAAACCACTGTGTGCTGATCTGTGTCTCCTCCACTGAAATACACTATCCTGAACTTCACAATATGTTATCTTCTTATAGCCTACTGCCAATGCAGACTGAAACACCACACAAAGGTTACTTATTTTAGATTAAAAGAAAATTCATATGAAATTCTTTTTTCTTTTGTCCAGCAGTTTCAAAGGTTTCAATGCCATGTCTTATTGTATAACCTTTGCTGGTTTCATTAGACATTCCAAAGACATGCTTAATATATTTTCCCCTGTTCTACTTAACTAGAATTTAATGTATTCCTGAAAACATTGACATCCATTTTTCCAGTCTTGTCACTCGTCTGTCTCTAACTGTGCATAGCCAGGACTGTTCCACACTCAATGAATGTCACGTCACAGCTAGACAACACTGTAATGATGATTAAAATCATACTAATCGAAAAGCAAATGGCTGCCATTATGTTTGCAGTTAATTATCTCTCCTTTCACCACGTCCAAAGTGTGACTGAAAGAGCAGAGCAATAACCTGGCTCTGACATAAAGGATGTGGCACCGCAGGGGCTACAGAACAGTTCCTCTGATTCGCACAGCAGGGGCCCACAATGATACTGGTCATGTGACAGCAGCATCTCATCTCACTCACTATTCGCATTTCAAAACAGACTATAGCTGCTACGTTAACATGTCTAAAATAATACATTTAATGTGTCTCTACATTGGTTTGGTGCCTGATTTTCATGCAGCAAAAGGAGGTTGTTGGTAGTTTGAACTTTTAGCTGCAAGATTTTTCGCAGCATGCACAGTTTTAGAACATTTTTATCAGATGATGAAGCAGGGTGCCCCGTCCTAGCAGAGCCAATGCATGCTCATCCCAAAATAATACATCACTCTTTGTTTCGTAGTTTGCAAACAATGAAATGCTTTTTAATTAGATACAAGCAGTCCACAACCAATGGTTGAAGTTTGTCACAAAGTGCTGTTTTTACAATACAACGAAATGTACGCAGTAAAGTCAGTACGGGGTACGCTAGCCTCATTCTGAGTTTGGGCAATGATTGTACTTGACAATATTAACTCACAGAGGCTCAGACAGAGACGCTAGCATTCATTTGCACACTGTGAGGTATAAATGCGCGTAGAAGGTGAGTAATGGGAGAATGATGGTTCATGCACTTCAATTCACATCAAAGTGCCACAGTTTTAAGAGATAGCACTAACACTATCAGACTGGTTGAGAGTGGTCAGAGTGTCCCGGGCCTTGTGTTTGAATTTGCCCTGAAAACAGATCCATTACAGCCACTGCAGAAACAGACCAAATGTTTGCAGTGATGTTTGTGGAGATCAGTCAACAGATTATACAGGCTTCAAATTGAATCACTATAGAACAATTCCCAAGGTCAACACCAAGAACAACTTTGTCTTGAGAGAACATAATCTAGTTTGGCCTCCTCCTGCCCTCTGGCTGCTACACATTGGAGCAGTAATTCATTACAGTCAATGGCTGTGGACAGGGGCCACATAAAGCATAAACATAATTTTGTACATAGATATGTTATATTTCTCAGTTTAGTCTATGTAAGCAATCGTGACTGTATACTGACCTTAGATGTAAACGTACTGCATGCAATAAGAAAAGATTGGAAACTAATTAGCCATTGTTTTGGTGCGTGAGGTGCACCAGGTATGTGGAGCGTTACTGAAACAGAGTTGTATTTAGTGGTTAACCACAAATGTAGCCTGACAAGATATTCAGCTACTATGTCTAATATTGCTTTTTTTTTTTTTTTACATTATTTGGCCTACCTACTACACTTCATGGAGTCTTAGTTACTGTTAGAGAAAACAGCAAATTAATTGTCAGCTCACACCAGAGTGGATCAGCTTCCACATTATGCATATTCATAATGCATAAAACATATTTAATAATGAGCATAGTAGAGGAAGACGAGGCACAGAAACGTGAGGATGTCTCCACATGGGATGAGTCTTTACACAAACAAAAAGAGGTCACACTCAAGCATGTCAACATCAAAACGACTTATCTGAAAGTGGGCTAATGAAAGCACTAGATTCTCAGAAATGCTTCCACGACTGTTCATTCCTCTCTCCATTTTTAGCCTTTGACTAATTTATTGCTCATTACGATTAAAATAGATGTATGCATTACCAAAAGAAACAACCCGGTGCACTGTTGAAGATCTTTAAAGTATTCTCCAAACTTCTAAAAGGGCCCTCTTCAGACATGGACTCAAAGTAATCAAGCATCTTAAAACTGGCATAATCAGGAAAAACTTTACTAACTCCTCATACAAAAATAGACTCTGTTAGATCACTTAACACTGCAATGGGTTTCAAGTGAAGCCCTGATGAGAGCTGTTGACTTTGTAATAAATACTTATCATAGAAAAAACTTTACACTTTGTATATGTTTTTTGTTGCACTTCACCTCACCACTGCATCACAACTTGAAGCTGTCAGTTATTGAATATAGCTTGTAGAAAACAGCTTCACTCCTCATTGCTCCAGAAGATAGTCCCTGGTCTGGAATTTGTGTTATTTACTTGACTGAATTACCTTTACTTGTTTTTATTCATATACAGAGTTTTATGATGAACCTAGATATCATTGGATGTTGTCCAGTTAGGAGGGAGAGAAGTGTTTGCTACTGCCATAACGTTAGTGGCTCTATTCCCCATTATATCCCATACCCCAACAGCGCTGACATGTGTTATACAAGATAATTAGACCAGCAATACACATGATTGTACAATGAAAAAGGGAAAAAAAAATCCACCCTCAACTCAAAACTACATACATCTCTTATAGAGCAGACATTTTCATCAGATTTTCCCTACCTTCTCTTTGTGTTTGAACTTCTAAAACATCTTAACATCTTCCTTATAGTAACCATGGTTACAGACATCAAATATCCCAAAGCAGTCTTTATCCAAGTTCAAGCTTGAAGCAACTGAACACTGATTAGGGTCTTTGTGCAACAGAAAATAAGCTCAGCTCATACTGGTAAATACAGTCAATCAGTATTCAAGATGGTCAAAAGATGAAAAGAAAATACATAAGATGCAAAACATTTATACACAAAAGGTAGGTGGAGTTTCTTGTAGGGAGGTTATTGGACCAACGACTATCCATTATGAGGGCGAAAGCTTAAATCCACTGTGCTATTGTTGCTCATTGAAGAGAAAGGAAACTGGGTGAGAGGGAGACAGTATGTGGAGAAAAAATAGCTTAAATTTGTCTAAACACCAATATTAATACATGCATCACTGTACAGTAAAATGCATCACGACAAGATTGAAAAAATGCGTATAGTGACATGAGCCTCTTTACTCCATGTGTATTAAGCATTACAGTGATAACATGTAGTTTGCAAACAACATGTCTGATAGGTCTGCGGTTTTCAATAAATTGAATTCTGCTTGCTGTGGATTTTGCTTACAGCTGAAAAATGAAAACTTGGCTTCACTCCAGCTATGCAAAATAATATGAGTCGTGGGATGTCCCCAAACAGAGGCAATTATCAAACGGCGCCATTCATTTAAAAAGCATGCATCTCCAAAATCTAATTCTGTGCTTAGCTGGACCATATCAGTAAGGGAGAAATTAGCTCCTATTTTACATTCCGATCAAAAGAACAGCCCGTCACCATCCATGAAGGGAGAGAGAATCATTTCAGCAGAAGCCTTGGGACAAAAGGAAACAGCTGGCAAAGGCTGAAAGGTTTGTGGAGAAAAACAGGGGAAAAAATTGCATTACTCCCTATATCTGTAGCATTTTCACATCAGTAATAATATCCACAATCACCCGCCGCTCTGACAAGACATGCTCTGCCTATTGATTAGTTGACCAAAGAGGACAGTTGCATAAAACTGGCAAAAGCTCTGTATCTCTCTATGATGTGACCAACTGTCAAGTGCTGTAACACCAACCGCACTATTTATAGAGAAAAAGTACTAGGAAACAGTGTATTTATATAGGCCAATTCACTCCCTCTATCTTCAGCTAACTCACTTCATGTCTTCTCATGTTGTTGTCCCTTATAAGTCCTTATAATCTATATAAAATAATTAGTTGACTAATACACATTAAAAGACCATCGACCAGTGTTTGGATGAAACTATGTCCCCTTAGATGTTTGGAGTGTTTCTGTGCTGTTGGTTGCGAGAGCAGATCATGTGGGGAGTGGAGCGTGTGTAGAGCACTCATGAGCTCATTACGGTGGCTGTAGATAATAGGACCATTGCCATGCAAGGCCACAGCAGCCCCCTTCGGCCTTTTACAGTGGTAACAGAGCACCGGTCAATACTCACTCACACACTGGTGAGCAGATACAGGGAGACCAGTGTAAAATATGTAGTAGTATGTTGGAGTGAATTTTTTTAAGTTATTTGTGATACACCAAAACTATTAAAAGTGCAAAAGTAAATTAATATTGTGAGAGACAACAGTACTTCTTTGTAAAGCATTCTATCTTTAAATCAATGCCCCATGTGTACGACATGCATCCATCTCCTGTTCATTACATTTACCTCTTTAACATGCTAACTTTTCTGCCACTGCAAGAATGAAAAAAGAACAAAATATTAACAGACCAAAAAGACATGTCTCTTTCTTTGTTTTGCAGTGCATCCAGATAGACTTGAAGAGAGAAATTAAACATATTATGTCGTATAACAACCATATAACAATATGAAATATATCAATATGCTTTTCAACTGTGAATAAAGGAGTTTATACTCATATAATTCATCATATCTTTTATATAGCAGTAAAACACTGGACTAGCTTATATTGTACCACATTAATATGTAAAGTCCAAGCAGCCAGTCGACACCAATTACAGTGATATTAGCCCTTTAGCTAAAACATGGAACACTGTTGTTGGTTTTCTCTTGTGAAATTCCCACACGTTTTGAGCTTATTTTAGGCTTCTGTTCCGAGTTTCCTGAACAATCCTGCAGTTAGCCTCATTAATATTTCTCCCACAGCGGTTTGCACTCACACATCAGTATCTAAATGCTAATTCCTAACCTGACCACAAATGTTCTTTCTTCCTTTTCCTCAAATGTGTATCCTCAAGTGCCTCCCAGCGGCTCCTCCATCCTGAGGGGTACATGTAACTAATGGAGGCACTGGCTGCTCCAATCACTCTCCAGCTGTCTCCGTCCTCACACTTTCATATCTCAGCACAACCATGTAGCACAGGCTGAGAACAGGCAGAACTAAAGACATTTTGTATTTAAACATCACTTTTTATATTTCAAACTGTTTAGATTTTACCTGCCGTGCACTAGTTATCCACATTTGGCTGTTTTTACACTGTATGACATTTCTGACAAACAAGTAGTCACACATAAATCAGTAGGTAAAGTGGTTGAAGTACCTTATCCATAAAGACCACTATGTGCTTTCTGCAAGAATTGAACAGGATTCAAGGACAGGGCAACCAGCTTGAGAGTTTTTTTCTTTCTTTTTCTTACAGAATGAAATTTCTTACAAGAATCATTGATTGATATGTTTGAAGAATCAGTTACTGAAGACAGAACAAAAAACTGCTTGCTTGGCGACTCTCAGTTCAGTGGATTATGTGTTTTTTGGGCTCTATATTATAATGCTGATTCTCTGACAGACTCCAAAATTGTAGCCAGGGAAACATTTTTTTCAGCGGAGAGGATAGGTCTTGGTTGTGTCATATCATACTGTATATTCTGCATATTTCTATAGGGAGCTTCAGCAAGGGCAGTGCACCACTGCTAGTGTTTGCATTTATCTGAAATAGGGATAACAAACAAAAAGTATAATGTGAATAGTAGCACAATATGCACCTACTATGCACCTACTATTAATAAATACGTTATTATATTGATTTCTTTTTGTTTATACGACGTGTACAAGCAAGTTTCCATGATAGCAGGGGAGATTTTGAATATCCATAAATAGCCTAATAGTAAGTAGTAGGTAAAAGTAAGAAACTCGGCTTTGGCCTTTCTTGCAAGCGCTACAAAACCCACAAAACAAAAATTTAGCTTTTCTTATCTATACTTTCCTTTCATTTACTTTTCTGGAGCATGATATAATCGGATACAACATAAATGAAGAATAATGAACGATATGAAAACCCTGGGACATGTCAGCAAAATCTTCTTTAAACTGTCACAGAGCAAAAGAAGTCCTTTATAAATGGATGTGCGTGTTCACCTAGTCCACAAAGCAACTAAAAAGATGACTTGTGTGAAGTGTGCCCCCCTACTGTTGAACCAGGGTGACAGTATAATGTACAGTGGTTAATGAGCACGTCTCCACTGAGCCTCAGGCAGAGAGACGGCTTTTCTTCAGGTGACAATATTTCATACATTCTGCAGGTTTTACCATAGCCTGCAGAGTCTGATGAGAATATAAATCATACATCATTATACATTATTTGAGCCCAATACATCATGTTAAAGTCTACATAATTTCTTGGCAAGAATCTTAATCCAGAGTCCAGCTGGGCGATTACCCTATTACACATACTTTAGGTTTTAGCTCCTTGAGGACACCCATCTATTGTATGCTGGGTTTTGGTAAAGCTTCAAATTCAGAACTAAAACCCAAGCATTTGCACTGTGTCATCATGCATTTTGGAAAAGACAATAGTGTAGGCACTACACAATATGGCATAACAATTAAATGTGTTCAAATTAAATGTGATGGTTTACACCACTGCATCATGTCTCCGATCCATCTCTGGCTCTGCAGCAAAAATACCCAAGGAATTTATTTTTGACGGATGCTGCAGTGGTATTAAAGATTTTGTACTAGCTATTTTTAACCACACAGAAGATAAACACGGAAAATAGTCAGTTTTCAATAGATGTAACCTGTCATTTGCTTGTTTCTTGTAGACCAAAACGGACAACACCAGCTAACTTAGCTGGCCAAAACTTTATTCATAGGTGAATTTCAGTTTTGCTCATGTCTCTTGTGGACATGTTTTATTGCGTAAATTAAACCCATGGGATGTTTACAAAACCCAACACACATCGCCTCTACCAACGTACGGCTTTACGTACTTTGCCTTTGCCACGTGCTACTGTGGAGCACTTGTTGAATGCTGAGGGAGAAAGCACTTTGGCTTTGTGGATTTAGAAAGAGGAACAGAAAATAGAAGAGTGAAGAATGAGTGGAGGAGGAGAGGATTGGAGGAGAGCTCACACATTTAGTCGAGTCTCTGTATTTCTGTGAGTCTTCTAAGCACAGGTAGGCTATATGCAAACTGTGAACATAACCACGTTTCCCCGCGGTTAAATATGCAGTTTTATACAAGTGTAATATTTTGTAATAACCAGACACATCCCTGACGCACATATACTGTAATTGGAATAGGTAAAATGGCTGATGTGACGGAGTTGGTCTAAATGAGGCATTAATCACAGACAGAGGAACACATGATGACCACCACACTCCTTCACTCCAGTATAGATTTGTAGCTTCTCCTAACATGTGCACATTTTTGGAGCTTGTCTGTGTTTTTGTTCTGTCAGCCACCAGAACGAACAGGACAACAGGCTTTCTCTCGAGGCCACTCTTGTGAGGAGAGGGATTAGTTGTAAAGCAGCTCCGCCCCAGTGACATCCAATCTGTCTGGTAGGCAATAGCCTTTCTTGTTTACAATAATTACACTAATGAGTCCAAATTAACATGCTAATGGTTTGTTGATGCTCAGACACCACATGTCAAACCTTAATGAGTATTATGCATTGACACTATCGTCACTGCCTCAGCACCTGTCAGCTCTTAAGCAGGTGTGCACTAGAGCTCAGGATCATACAAATATATATTTCAGTCAGTCACTGTATTGATTTATATTTTATTGCCTAAATTTCAGCTACAGTCTTGCCTTTTTAAAATTTTGTGTGCTTAACATTTTATTCAACCATTACCCGAATAGAGTGGATGCAGATTGAGGTAAAGACCCCGTGGCTGTTCCCATCCTGCACTTCATGAGTAGAATGAATGTCAGCGTTATCACCAAGCCCAAATGAAAGCGCCCCTCTGCCCTCTCTGACATAGCTGCCTGCAGGAGAATCCAATATGCTGCGGTCCTGTTCCAAACACCAAGTGCTGGAGGAGAGTATAGTGAGCAAACGGGCCGGGATTACATTTCACTGCTGCCCACACAGATGCACTCTAATCTCAAATTACAGCCGGGTACAGACAGCCAGAGAAATGAACAGTCCTGGATTGTCTCCCATTGTTTCTTCAGCCAAAACAACCATTGCCATCATTAAATCACAAACCCCACAGTTTACTTGAGTACGTTTTGCTTGCTTTACCAGCTCCTGCTAATTAAGATGATGCATAAAACTGTAAAGGTACTGTGGAAAGTGTTTTAATAACAAGTCATTATAGAAGTTGTAAAACGTGGGAGGGTAAGTCATTAGCAACTGTGACTGTGCACACAACCACAATGGGGCAGTCTTTGTAGGGACATCAAAATACACTGAAGATACAGCACTAGGGTGAAAAAGCACACTACATTATCACTATAAACATGCACAATAGTATTTTGGGAAAATATGTTGCAGTAGCTCTGAGCAGCTGGTTGGCTAATGGTAGAGAACCCTGTGAGAAGCATAGGGACATCTGATTTCGTTATGTTTCTGTCATCTGGCCTCGTCTCCTAAAACAACAACAACCCAACAACAACAATCAACTCATTCCAGGAGCTCTCTCACATTTCTCTGCTGAGCCAAGATATAAGGACCAACATAAGAGTCTATTTCAACACAGAGAACTCCTGTGAGATACTGGAAAACTATCTCTCCCCCAGCCCACTCAAGTATCGATCACACTCTGCTCCTCTTAGTGATTACAAGAAAGACTCCAGTCTCCCTACTTGTACAACTGACCATTGCATAGAATAAAAAAGTTTAACATGAGCCCAATACACAGTCAACTGTTATTATGCTGCTGAACAAAATAAATGTAATAAAAACTAAAATAAAATGCCTTTACCTCAAGGCTACCTCAAGGCTAAACAAATGTGAAAAACTAAACACTACATACATCCTATGCCACTGTCAGTTACAACGACCATTAAATTCAGAAACAATGTGGAAATACTGTCTTTTAAGACTAAACTCAATGATCCAATGGAGCTATTTCAAAAAATTTTGAGACTAGGAAAAGTATTGCCGTAATTCACACTATTGGATTTGCTCAGAAATGCTGCTTAATGCTTGGGGACCATTATCAAAGTAAAGATAACAAAAATACAATGCTTTTATAACTGTATAGAAAGAATGCAATAATTTGGGATTTCAGAGACACAGAGCATGCTCCATAGTTTTGGGCAGAACAGAAGACAAGGCTGCCCAAGAGTTCTGCGGGGCGCTGATCCAAAGAGAGGAAGACACTTATATTCAGTGAGGCGATCTGTGAGAAGAGAAAGCTGTGGAGTTGGAGAGAAGTAAGCGGCCCATTATGTAGATTTATGTGCATTTATGTGAGGAGTGACTATGTTCTGCAGCTGGTGTCTGCTCTATGTGACAGAGGAAGAGTGGAGTAAGCAATCAATCAGTGTGTATTTGTGTTGCAGTTTACATCACACATTTGTGCCATACTGCCATGCTGATACAGTATGTATTATGAAGTGTTATTATGAGGTGGGTGGGGAATGGGATTCAGCCAAAAGTAAGTTATGGGTTTCAAAGTTGAGCTCCTTCCTGCTATGTTGGAAAGAGGACTGATACACAAGGCCACCATAGTCTTGTGAATTTGATTTTTAAAATTATTTATTTGGGGTATTTTACTACTTAATCATGGATTTATTATCCTTCTAAATCAATGCTATGGTTCACGAATAATAAATAGGCCACAGTAATTTAAATATCACACAACACAATCAACAGAGCCTTACATTGATCTGATTCTGCATCTGCTTGGAGGTCCAAGCTTGTGTGGTGAGTTTCCCATTTGTACTCTAAACCACAGGCCACACATTTCCACAGTTTGTAGCCTCCGTTTGCTCAACCCCCATAGTTGATGGAAAACTAATTAAATGCCTCTTTCGAGGCTCAGGTTGGTTTTAGTCCCACCACAAGAATCGTACTATTACCACCCTTTACAGTGAAAAATTATTCTTCTTTTCGGAAAGAAGATGTACTTGGGTGCACACAGGGATTTCAAGGGACATAGGGCTATAACTGAGATACAAACAAATCTATTAGTGCAATTAAGACTTTGTGAATTCCTAAAAGAATAAAACTGTGTGCTTCGTAACTGAAATTGCTTTTTGGACTAATACACGGACATATCTGATCTTAGAATGCATTTGATAAAGCTATCTGATGCACTCCAAAACAGTATTGGCTACTTTAAAATGCATGCAAATGTATCAACAAACTTCACAAATGAATTGAGCACTGTGTCTGTTTTGCAGTACCAACAAGATTTAAGTAACATGACATTACTGGGCTGCTCTGCTTCTCCAGTGAGCTCATTCACAAAAAGCAGCAGGCATGGGGATGTAGCAGTGGGCCATTGTGAAGCCACTGCTCATTTAAGTGTTGCGGAAAGCATGTAACATTAATGTAAAATTGTGGTCACACAGTCTCAGAGCAGAGACATTTATCAGGCGCTTTGTGGGCCAAGGTAACCAACCAAAGCAGACAAAATAAATATTTAGCTGCATCTTACGTTTATGCAGTGCAATAATATTCTATTCTATAGCAAATAGTTGAGTTGAAGCTGCTTCCAGGTTCATGTACAGAGAGCAGAGTGGAGTAAGAGAGTTAAATTAACCAGTTATTCTAAGATATTCTTATAAAATAAATTATAGTATTCGTCATATGACATCACTTTGGCTTTATGAAGTATTTTTGCATCCCTTTGAAGAATGCAACATTTTAAAATAGTGAATAATGTACAGTATGTGAGGAATACATTGTCTTCCATGCCTTCATTTACTCTTACAGCAAAATGCTCTCAGCCTGTTGCTTGGTCATTTCTTTGTCTTACAAAGTATTTCTTGCATATTCTTTGCTACTCTTTATTTGACATCATATCTTCTGAATTCTGAGCTGTATTCACTCCATAGTATTAACACCAGCTTTACTCAGGGCACTGTCATGGGAGCAGGTGTGAGTTAGAGAAAAAGCACAGTGAAACATAAACTAGTCCAGGTGTCTTCTTGTGCATTTTAGGTTGGAATTCTACACAAACAAGGAATAAGGTGACCTTCACCTGTCTGCACTGGCACCTACAAGAGGCTGCAATCATTTCAGCAGCTCTGGTCCAACTCACACAGGAGCACCCAATATTGAGGTCAAGAGAGGTGCACTCTTCACAGTGCACCTCCATCTAAGCACGACTGGGCATCGACTGGACTTGCACTGCAAAGCTCAACAACTTCAAATCAACTTGTGGCACAATGTAAGTCATATTATTATTATTTCCAGAGCTTATTCCTGCCAACCCAATCCAGACATGGAATCAATTTATTTGACATAACTTTATAGCCTGAAGCCATGTTTGTATCAAACCTTGAATGTATTTATTCAATTCACATTTAGTATATACAGGTGGGAACATCTACCACCTGATCTACGACAAAGGTTTTTAGTTTTAAAGAGTAATAGACCAGTTGCTTTTCCTGTTTATCTGATGTTTACATTTGTGTTTATCCATCCAGCCCTAAAACTTTTTTTTTATCAGGTATGAACTTACAAAATAGTTAGTCAAAAAGTTATACCAACTGCAAAAGTTATGAGTCTGCTGTTTACCTCATAAGTCCCATGCGAAATGGGAACTGATGTGAAATTCCAAATAATAACAACTATTTAAATTATAATGCTTATATTAACGTATTCAGCATAGGCAACTGTACATACAGTTGCATTTGTTCCTATGGTACCAAACATGCCTTCAGAACTGCATAGAGCAGATAGAGAGGGGAGAATAAAAAGCCTTTGAAATTGCAGAGCAGCGTTTGAAGATTCTGTCCCACTGCTCAGCGCTCGCATGGTTTTCATCTCGCCCCCATCTGGGCTCATTTGCAGAGCGCTGTAATGAACTCAGAGGAGAAGAGTCCACAGAGGCAGACTTGGACACGCCAGGCTTCTCAAACTCTTAGAAGGGCATTTTCTGCAACATTATCTGTGATCACCAACTTGACAACTCTGATAGGTGACATCAAAGGTGACATCAAAGGGATATAATAGGATAAAATTGGAAAATTGTCAATAATGCAATACAAACAAGGTAGGACATCCATTGTCCAAGAGTACAATCCCAACAGTAACAAAACTGTTGATTATAATTACAATTACAAAAGAATTCACATTATTATTTCATATGGAAACTGTAAATGTACTGAGTAACAGTAAATCTACTAGGGATACAACAGTACTCATTGTAATCAAATCTTTCAATACGACCCTCACAATACAATACACATGTGGCTCAATACACTCATGGTACTACTAGCGTAATTTGGCATAGCAAGAAAAGGGTTAATCATGCCGTGCTTTTGTAAATATACGAAGAAAACTGCTCTATAAGGCCTAGCTCTGTTATATCCAGAGAAAACATAGTGTAATTGAATAAACTGTTTATTGATAACTAGCATGTAAAAATAAAATTTAAAAAAATAGAAGAAACAATTGTTTTTGTTTTGCTGAGGCCTAAAACGTACCAAAATCATATTAATATCGTGACCTGCACATCAAGATATGTATACAATTGTAAAAAAACTGTATTGTGACATCCCAAAAAACAGCAGACTTACTGTAAATTGGTCAGCCAGAGATACTTTCTGATATGTAAACTATTTAGTGCAACTCACTCTCTAAGAAAACATTTATTGCCAGGACAAAACAACACTGGATGGATGCATGCTCTGCCACGTCTACCCTGACATCAGCCTGCCCCCCGCTGTGCTACCCCTCTGTTTGTGCTGGTAATAGGGCTTCATTTTGGAAGTGAGAGTGATTCAAAGGAACAGACTGGAATCTTAACAGGTTGGGCACAGTGGGAGGTGGATGTGTTCGGAAACAAAAAACAACAGACAAACAGAGAAACAGTACATGATGCTTTGTGGGAAAGAGAGAGGTCAAAGGTCATGTGAATAATCATGTGCAACCCATAGTCTGTTGTTGAGAATATTACCCAAAGCAGATTTGTATTTCAGTTGTACAATGCTGAGACATTCATGCAAGCAAGTAGGGTGTCTTGCCATTTGCCAAAGGACACGACAACAGTATATAATGCCAGAAGCTGTTTCAACCCACAAACCTTAGTGTCGTTTATATAATAAGGATTTAAAAAAAAACGAGACTGCAGCAGTTTGCTTTTGTTTCAAACACAGATTTAGTTTAGGTAATTTGACATTTCAAACTATGACTAAGTAACAGAAGAAACACCATAATGTGTTTGAGTAGATTAAATTGAGTGAGATTGGTTGGCCTATACACCCTAGAAGTGTGAGTGTTAATGGACAAGAACAAAGCAAAAGTCAAGTCAATTTACAAATCCAGCAATACCGAAAATTACAAGAGAATGCGCAAAATACAGCTCTATACACAATGTTAGCACACTCACTGCTGGTCTGGTTCTGAAATGCTATTACATAACATCATAAAAACATTTAGAACATACCCAAAAGATGCAGACTTCCATTTGCGACAGGGGTAACCTCTTCTGCAAGGAGGGGCTATGAGCTTCAAAGGCATTTCAGATAGTTCTATGGGCAGTGAAGAATGGTGCCTGCAAAGAAAAGGAAAGTGGTGAAATTAAGGACAAACTACTACTTCTGAAATCACATCATATTTCACATTTGTGTATCTTGTGCATGTATTCTTCCTATGTACCATATTTTCCGGACTATAAGTCGCACTTTTTTTCATAGTTTGGCCGGGGGTGCACCTTATACTCAGATGCGATTTATATGCGAAATATATGTTTTTTTTCTTCATTATTATGCATTTTTTGGCTGGTGTGACTTATACTCCAGTGCGACTTATACTCTGGAAAATACGGTATTTACTTGCACGGCCAAGTTCAAACTAACCTGGCTCAAACTAACCTGGCTCACCTGGCTTGATATATGTGTCACTCACTACACATTATCAGTCTGGGATAGCTCTCACTGAAAGCGGTCGGAAAACGCAGAATGTCATGACGATTATTTGAATCTGATTGGTCGAAGCTTCACAACAGCGGAACAAGACAGAAAAATCTAACTTTTGTTACATCCAGTTGAGAGAAAAGCACAGACATCTGCCCTGTCCACAAATGTACAAAGCACTTACCTTCTGCACATTTTTCACAAACAAAATACTATTGACGCTGAAATAGGCTGAAGTATGTCAGTTGGCGTTGCCATATTTGTTTTGGTTTGCTTGAGCGCTTCGCACTTTGCTTTGGCTTTCGCACAAACCTTAATGTTGCTCTGTGATTGGCGCGCCACCTGTCAGGCCTTATCGCACCAGCGGGGGCACGCCAAGATAGATTCTTTATGAATTGACAAATATCGCGAGAATTCATCTTGCTGTGCAAGGTTAAGTTCAAACTGCTTAGGTATAAAACGTAAGCAAACAATTCAAATCTTATCCATGGGTTTGCACCGTTGCCATAGCAATAACCTATACAAAACACATTATACTACATTTTGAAATGAAATGTCAAAAGTCCTCAAATGTCACCTATAAACAGCAAGCTTCAAACCATGAATATGCACCTAAATGATTGAGTCAGCAATGTTACAGGGACACTGCATATGACCCAAGGAGAAGACCAGGACGTACCAGGTTCAGGGTAATGTGAGAACACACCAAAGCCATCAGACAACTGATACGAGACAAGAGGACGCATTTTCAATGACTTTCACAGTGCACCTTGCACTACAGAACTAATCCCTGCATCTAACAAGAATACAATTCAAAAAGCTGGCTTATTATTTATCTTTATTTATACAGGGAGAGCCCAGTGAGCGAGCTCAGACTCTCCTTTTCATGGGCGCCCTGTTCAACTACAACAAAAACAAACAAAACAAATAAGTACATATGTCCATTTAAAACATTAAAAACAGATGCAGGTGTGAGTATAAAAGTCAGAAAATGTCTTAAATTTCTAAGGTAAATCTATGAGGATGTAAAAGCTGAAATAGTCTGGGGCAATTAGCTCATTGCAGTATACAGTGATAATTCTTCATGATTTCTTATATGATGATTAACAGTTACAGCTTATACTTAGTTGTTAAGAAAATACATTCATATAAATATGGTGAAATGACAGTGGACTTGCCCAAGAGCACACTGGTAAACTGGGTAAAACAAACTGTGATGGAGGAGGACTGGACTACAAAATCTGCTCTGCATGGGTCACTGTTGCATAGTAATTTGTAACATGAGCTACAACTGCATTGTCCTTCTGGGATAAATAGTTGTTTGATTATTTAATTATTAGTTTAAATACATCCAAGTAACATATTTAATATTAGATCATTTGCTCTCAAGACTCTCTCCACACCAATAAATGTGTAATGGTTGGTTATCAGCAGTAAAACTAAATCAGTGCCCAATTTTCTCTGGACAAAAGGGTTCTACTTTACAGAACAGAGTCAAGGTCAGATCTGACCACAAACATCTAAACATAGCACTCACACATCTGCTCCTGGATTCTTATCATAACACTAGGCTTTGTAATGGAAGAAGTCATTTGTCATTGAAGCTTTTCCTGGACTTCTCAAAGCCAACTGGTGTTTATGTGATGACTGGAACTCTGACCTGCTCTTTACAGTGAAAAATACATCCGCTCATATGAACAGGCAAATACACAACTCCATAATGAAATGTCTGTTGTGTGGTTAGGATAAAGGAGAATACTCTTGATCCCACCCTACACTTAAATGAGCCAAAAAAGATCTGTTTCAAGCCTTTGAAGCCGTCATGTTTAAGATTAATCATTAAACACATTAGAGTAACACTGAATTACTGCTAAAGGCAAGCTCACTTTTTAAAATATATTATTTCTATATATTTCTGTTTGACTGTCAATCTCACTACTTTCCTGAGAGCTCTTTCATCACACAAAAAATTCTAAAATGCACCACCTGTCACCTGACTGAACCTGCAGCTCTCTCTTTGTGTGCTCATAAAGCTTTGAGGTGGACGGATAAGGAACCATTCATGTTAAGAGGACTTTAAATCCAACTATAAAACAAGCGACACGAGTGATTGATGCGGAATAGTGCACTGGACATCAGTCTGTTTGATGCTCAGAGGCAGCATTTCAGTTTATAATACACAATACCTCATTTAGGGACATCTGTAATCTGCCAAAGACTTCTCCTTTAAAACACCCTCATAAATAAGTCTAAAGATTTATGTACTGCATAAAGATTGAATAAGCCACAGTGGATATCTTCTTATCACTCTTAAAAGTAGTGCAATATAGTGACTAAATAGGCACCTCTGACAATTTAAACAGTTTTGTGGTGATTTAAGAGGACAAGAATTCTATGTGGTATATAATATGTTTGGAAAAGACACAGCAGTAAATCCAGGCCAGTCTTTCTATGATAAGTACTAATATTAACACCAGTTTTGTTGAATCATCTCTTTGACTCAGGACTAACTAAAGGGCTGGTTTTTTTTGTTTGTTTATAGAAAAAAAAACATGCATAATATGTGCAATGCATAATACAATTTATTGGTGGAAAGCAACATACTAAATAAAAGTCTATATGGCAATAAAATTGTCTGGTCCTACTTCCTTTTGACTTTAAAAATACATGGTGATACTTATGTCTGCATGGAAAATATTGCAACAACCAAATCTCAATTATAGATTGTTACTAGAATAGAATGTTGGTGTTAGTGCTGTGAATCGCAGAGTCCCTTGTGGGTAAACCCAAGGGCAAAAGGGTTATGCTTGTCATGACCCTCAGCTCCCATAATAATCTCTTTTCCATAGAGTTTGATGGAGATTTCCCCAAAGCTGTCTGTTATCAGCAGCGTGCAGGGTCTCTGGTAAGGTAATGCTGTCAGCAAACTGGAAGTAGCTTCAGAGTTTGCTTCAAACTGATGATGATGGAACTGCATACTTACATACATCAATGTATTTGTTATTTTAAACTATTAAAAGTTTTATAAGGTGCATATCTTCGGATATGCTTCGGGCTATGACTTTTTCCCCCTCAATAAGTTACCAACTCTAAAAAAAACAAAAAAAAACACTTTTTTGCTAATGAATGGACACTAAATGGCAGAAAAATTATTTTGCAACAGTTCTAAATAATAACCAAATAGACAAATGGAAGTTGGTGTCAGTGTTTAAAAATAACAGGTAGCACATACTGTATAACCCTCAGTTATGATGGTAAAATGATGGAGACTAACTGCATGAACTGACCTGGTGGACACCCCATATACTGTATGTTCAAAATGATTCATAATCTGTCCTCAGCCTTGAAATCAAGCGCCCATTCCAGGGTCATTGGTCTAATCCTGACTGTGCCAGAACTATAATTAGAATGTCATCTAAAGGAAAACAAATATTAAATATGCACAACATAACAGCATATTTCTATTACACATGTGCATCTCTGAATCTGATTTAAATATGTAAAGTGGGCCAAACAGACTCAGACCGTGTCATGTAAACAATCTGTAGCATACCTCTGAGGCCAAACTGTCCTAACTCACATCAAGGTAACTGTAAATACTGTAATTAGGATTCACTAGAATGTAGGTATGGAGTTCAACAGTGACCACCCACCCCCAGTTCTGGAAGTAAATTTCTCATTCATTTTTTTCAAAAATAAAAATTAAAAAGTTAAAAGTTTGCAAGCTTGCTCAGAGCTTATCAGCTAGGTGGTAAATAATGACCACAAGACCTATAATTTTATTTAAAGTCTGTTTCTGAAACTTTATAAACTTCCAAGTTATTAAAGCATTTTGCAGATTCTCGTGTTTTAAATGTGCTTTTTGGACTTAAAACAATATCCAATATGGATATTAGTTATCACATAGCTGGTTAACCTCTGCGATGTCTTTGAACTAATATTTTAATTTTGAAGTCTGTGGGAAAAATTAATGGAAAATTTACTTCCGGAACCGGAGCGGGCGGTCACTGTTGCGCTCCATTCTCACATTTCAGTGGTAATGTGTCTCTATAGGACCAGTTATTTCTAAACTGATTGAACTTAAATAACCAAACACAACATTGGATGTCATTCAACATATAAAAACATGCGGTCGCAGAGTTGAACCATGTGGCACACCAGAGCTCAAATGGGCATGAGTGGATGAACTTTCAATAAGTGGTGTCAAACCACCCGCCCATAAAACAGATTTGTTCACACCGGAATGCGAATGAATGAATGCCTTGAATGAATGAATGCCTTCATTTCTTAATAATTAATTAATGCCACATCAGCATGTGCAGCGCAGCATCTGTCCCACTGAAGCTGTAGAGGTGTAACACATGGAGGTATGATGAGTATGGGCATAATGTACAGAACCTGCCCCTGGGACAGGGTCAGCTGAGAGTACCAGAAGGAGACCAGGGGATAAAGTGCTGTGTACAGGTCAGGTGAAACAGGCTCATGCTGAATCACATATCCTGTACACAAAAATACACTGGAAATTAAAATAAATAGAGGAAAAATGGAGGTGGCAAAGTCAAAAACATTGTTTTTGTTAAGACAAAAGATAACAATTAAGATGTTTTAGCACTGTAAAAATTAACAGTTTGAGATACGGTGCATTATATGTATAATGCAACCACAGAATACAACAAAAGCACCATAGGCACAATCTGAGTTAAGTAATTTTAACAGCTGGGACTGCTGAAGCTCTCCAAATACTAAAGTCATTTGGCTTCTGGTCATGTTCCATGCATTATTACTGAGTGTTGCCATTTACCTCTTCAACAAAAGGCAACAAAATTACACTTTGTTACTGGGGGCTTTCATTAAATTGCCATGAAGAAGCAGCAGTTGAGTGTGAGAACCAGACATTAGAGCCCTGCGAAGAAAGCTCTGCAGTGTCAACAAAGAAAGCAAGCATCGCATTACCATACAAGTGAAGAATCAGGTGGAATTATTTATGGAGAGTTACGGTGCAAAATATTAAACCACTTCTGTATCTGTTGTTCAGGTCAAGCAGCTACAAACACCAAGTCCATAGAATAGGATTGAATAGACCATAGTTATAAGAAGGAGGTAGCGTACTGTCTTTGCCACCTTTACCCGCCAAAATCACTCTCTTTTCAGGACAATAAAAGTGGCCCATTTGTTGATCTCCATATTGTAATACGTTCATATAATACAGTGCCTCAAATAAAATGTACAACACATACTGGGGCAAGCAGAGTTCAAATTCTCAACCCTCTGTAAACTGGTAGAACACTGAGTACAGCTGTCCCAATGGAAAAGTTGTGAGTATGATATTACAACAAGCAAGTGTAGCAGTGGCACAGAACGACCATAACTCTATGAGTAAACAGTGTAATTGAAATGTTAAATTTGTTTTGAATTCAGCTAGGAATTCACATCCCGAACAGTAATGTCCTCTCTGCCCAAATGTTGCAGCATTGCTTCCGGATTCCTGTGAAGCATAAGCTCTTTAAGAGTTTTTCCCTGATCCGATATAGAAGGAACAGCTTAAGTCTGTCAACAATTCAATCCTGTCATTTTCCTGTTTCAAAAGCTGGTGAAATTGTCTTTCTTTCTTTGGGAGTAGTTTGTCTCAGAATGAAAATGTAATCGTACCACATGAATCTGATAAAATAATTTGAACGTTTTCAAGATGTATTTCTCTTCTACCAAAATAGTTGGCGTACCAGCTTTTATTATAATTATAACAAGAGCTTCCTCTGTTTTTTCCATTTTTAATCTGGTACTGAGCTGCTCATTTGCAAAATTTCCAAGTATTGATGATATTGCCAATACAAAACAAAGATGGCAACTGACTGAGGTTAGAGTAGAGAGTAGAGTAGAACAACCTTGGTCATGAATAGCCATACATGACAAGTAAGCCCATCAGGCTATATTTAATTTTGTGCATATGATTAAACTGTTGTAGTTTTGCAGTTATTATTTATAGTTAGCAAAACTTTGAATGATGACTGAAAGCTAAGGTTAGAACTGACTGTGAACCTTGAGCTACGTATTACAGTACAAACATTTCAAAACAAGCCATGTGTGGGTAACCTTGGGCAGATGTGTCGCGGGTCATGAGTGTAATGACAGATGCCAGCATGACGAAGGTCGAGCCCTCCCTCAAAGAGCAGTTATGTCAGAGCCCCTGGACACACAAACAGATGGAGCTTCAACAGTCAGCGAGAAGTGAAGGATAGGAGCATCTGTCAGCCACTACAGTTTAATGTGAAAAAGTGGAATAAAGCTAAATCGGAGTGAGCAAATGTCCAACTTGTATCCGTGGAGTATGATGGGGCTAGGTTTGTGCATTTTGTTTTTTTTTCATTTCTTTTTATAAGTCAAAGTCGAGAACAGAACCAAACACCTCCATTCTTTTTCCAAAGAACTTTTTAAATGGATTATTGCATAAAGCAGGTGCAGTAGACATGCACTGGCAAAAACACATTTAGACATTCCTCCATCATCAAAGCAGTTAATTATACAGTCTAGACATTGTTGAACAGATTCAGATTTAGATAGTGTTTGTTATTTTCCAATAACAAAATACCAAGTGTTGTATAGGCCTAAATATAACAGCAATTAAAGCATGTAAGCTCTGGTGTCAGTTTAAGGTTACATTATACGGGTGGAAAACATATATGTGCCATAGTGTACATTGTAGTGACATTTTTACTTGGCATTGAGCGAGAAGAGGAGCAAGGAACGTACTTTGACACATCTTTCATTAAACCAGCTTAGTTTTTTTCAAAAATCAAGCACCGCACGAGGCTAATGGGGTTCTTGAATAAGCCACAGTGTATTGAATTCCACTTCCTAAAGGTGGCTCTGACATTCGGACCACATGTTTTTTCCCTGACGGAGCTGGTGGAGCACATCAAATCCTCTGCTAATGACATAATGGTACCCCCACCAGAACAGAGACACTAGTGCATTTCTCTCCTATTCTACTTTGTCACTTGTGCTTTTAGAAGAAAAGAAGGCAGTGTGACGGGCGGAAGCCAAGACCAATCTGTAAAGCACAACAGATTGAAAAACAAAAATGTCAAGCCCGGAGGAAATCATAGCTGTCAGTTTGAACGCCAAAGAAAGATTAACCTGTCCTTTGTCAGGAGCAAAATCAATTGTGAATAGTAAACAAGCATTCTGTGTGGTACTGGGCTGACTGCAGGTGATGGTCCATGTCATCTGTAACAACAGGCAAAGAAACAATAATTGGTTTACTGTATTCACTTTAGTGCAAATATCAGGCAAAACGTATAATTATGTGTGTGTTAATATCAATAGCAATTAATAAAAAAAAGCTTGCACAAAACTAAATTATAACATTGATTTTGTGGACTTATTTTTTTTGTTCAAAGGTAAAAAAGAAATAATAATAATAATAACAACATGAAATGCATTAAAAGGACAGAAAATCTGCAAAATTTGGGAAGCAGAGTTGAGACGAGAGCCTTTAAATTCAATTAGATTTTGAAAGGTGCACAGATTAAAATCAGTGGTCTGATAACAGTAGCTAATGATATTATCTGTGAATAGGAGATGGCTGCTCTTCTGTGAAAATGTGCCCCAAGTTCCCCAGCTGACAACATTAGGAGTAAAGTGCTGAGCTGAGAATAGAGCAGGCCATAGGCCAGCATTACCAAATATAATATACATATGTGTTGTATCTTAACAGCATTGTAGGCTCGGTTATCACTGTACTGTATTAATAGTCCTGGCCCTAGGTGGGATCCTATTGAAAGCGTTACTTGTAGGGCAAAAGCCCTCTGAATTACATCTAGGCAAGGACAGAGTGGGAGACCATGCACACTGGAGACCAGGCCCCACCTGATTTGGAGATCAAATCTGAGAGCTTTTTGTTGTGAAGCTGAAGAACTAACCACTTTGTCACAATGCACTCCAGGCCATTATGCCTTTGTAACCAACTTTTCATGTATCTTTTACAATGCTTCCATTTATGTGGTTCTAAGTATTTGGTGCAGTCCCCTAAACAATGTTTTAGTGAAATCAATTACTATCACAAAATTGCTCAAATTACTGTGCATGTGTGGGTTTTTGCCGCCTCTCATCACATGAACCTGTTGAACATTTCAGGGCAGCCATGAGACTGAGTAAGGAAGTGAAGTGACCCTATGACTCGAGCCGCAGCTCCACGGCTGAATAACGCCTGATTAATCTGCCCAGTTCTCAGTCAGAGAGCAGCCTGGTCCTCACGCACACAGGCTAATGGACACAAATTAACAGAGCTGTTGGACACTGTCACAATGTGAGACCACATCAAATCGCTCGGCAGGCCTGGCTGGACTTCATTTCCCACTTTATAAATTCTCTAGTAATTAGCATCCAACTAAAGCATAACAGATGTTTACGTTTTTAGTAAATGTGTGGAATTAAATGCAAATTTATCTGAAAGATTCAAAGTAATCCTTTTGCTGCAATAACACAAAATAAATGTTAACTCAATTCTTCTATACTGAGCAGATTGGCATTATATTGGCATGGTTTACACCTGATGCCTTTTCTGAAGCAGTCAATGTGTTTGCACAAGAGGAAGGCTACAGGTTTGTTATAATCATATTTGTGGACGTCATATTTTCTATAGCAGAAAAAAGTATGAACTGGAAAGTCAAATTATAACATTTTAGTGTTATGATTATTATGAGAAGAAAAAATTAAAATGTAATGATTATTCATAATTATTAACAGTTTAAAAAAAATCCTTTATTTTCTTTCATTTCCATTATCTAATCAATACATAATCTTTCAACATTACTTCTGAATGATATTGAACTGTCAGATAAAAAGTCCTATACACTTTTAGGTTTTTAATTTTGAGGCTCGATTGAATTGAATAGACTGAATTTTGCTTCTAAAATTGTCAAGATTTTTATTTTTTAGTCTGTAGGATTTTATCTGAATCCCTTGAATAATCACGATCTGAATATTCATCCAACAAGTATGGAGTCATCATTTGGTCTGAGATCAGACTGAGACTTTGTGATGAATAAAGACTGAATCATTGAAAACGAAAACAGTGAGTCTCCACTGACAGCTGCAGTATAGAGCATGTGCAGTGATTACAGGTTGCACTGGAGGTTGACTTAAGGTCGGACAATAAAAAAAACAACAACAATATAACTGCATACAATCTCCACAACATTGGAGAGCCAAGGAACTTAAGTTGAATGAGGCATATGCTGACTTCTTTCCACAAAAAATATATAATGATGTAGAAACAAATATAAATAAAACAAATCCAATAAATAATAATTAAATCTTCTGCAAACAAAGTAATAAAACAGATCTTTTCACACAGTGGAATCACTTCAGCACCTCAGGCAACACAGTCAACACAGTAAAATGGACCTCAAATATTCACTAAAATACTACAAAACATTGGAAACAGGGTTTAAGAGAGGAGGAATAAAACTATAACCCACCCAAATCACAGACACACAAAATGACAAAATTCAGAATACAAAATATATGTATATAAAATGTGCAAAATGATTGATTCGTCTCACAGTGTAAAACTGTGCTCAACTGAAAGACGCTCAGAACTGTGACATGACTTTTAACTATTAAGTTTATAGCTATAGTAAATTATTTATTAGTCTTTAGTTTATAGCTATAATAAATCATTTATTAGTCTATATTTTTTTCTAACCAAATGAGGCAATCAGAGTTCTGCTTGGATTTTTTCTCCTCCAAACTATTCAATATTTGATTTTAGAAGTGGAACTTAAGACAACCCCAACTGAAGTCCCCAGCAGTACTACAAAATGTCATATGCAGCAGCTGTGCACACAATGTTGAAAAAGGTCAACGGCATTATTGGTCCCCACTTCTCCAGCTCGAAGCTGCCATGTTCATATCGTCAGGACAGCATATACAACCTTTTACATACTTTCAAGCCAAACACTCCTCACAAATGCTACTAATTCTGCTAAATAGGGCCCTCTTGTTTTGAAGTACAGCTTTAGTGCTGGTGTGACTAAATGACTAGTAATCACCCAGGCCTTTATGAAGACTCACCACGATCGAAACGGCAGTATTTGTGGAGAGCTTTCAAATATGGAAAGAAGTGTCTTATATTGTGTCTTTTATTTTAAGTTTATCTAATCAGAAACAATGCACATTACAAAATGTCTGTAAACGTGTAATATCTATACAGCTATTGATTGATTATTATTGACAAAGCAGTACCTATTTCAACATCATATAGCTAACCATACAGTGAAGTCTTGCCTATAAATACATTACCTATTCTAAAAAAGTTCATAATGCTTAAATAGCAACACATAAACTACCATTAAGGAGTACCCTGTTGTGGGTCAGCACTGTCTCCACTTTACATTCATATTACATGACAGTCAACATGAAAAATCCTTTTATTTTGTATATTGCAGATTTTGAAAATTGGTTGCAAATATAAAAGAAACTCCAAGTTGGTCAGAACACCTCCCAGATCATGCTTGTTTTGAACATTTGCTGTCTGCCCCTGGAGTTTGCATCTCATTTCCATGTAGTAGATTTACACAGTCCATTATGTGGTGTGGCCTGACTGCTGCATCACTCCTCTGTGTGACAACCACTGTCTCCTGAGACATATGAGTCTATTATGTGTACTAAGAATAGTGGAGATCCCACATGTATAGCACATCATCAGGGTCAAACAACACTGTGTATGCCCTTGATTTTCTGTGTGCACTGGGGAGGGCTATTACAATGCATAGTAGCTTTGACTAAATGCATTTCAAAGCTGAACTACAAGCCACAGTGAGGCTTTCAACAGGTTCTCAAAGAGGCACCGCTTCTTACAGATACAGCTAAAAGTTACTGTTTGATAAGACCCACTTTCATCACTTTATTTGAGTAACCACAGGCAATGGGATTTTAACAATAAAATGCTACTTAATGACATTTTTGGATAGTATCGTCATATTTCAGAGACTCTCGCCTGACTACTTGCTTACTGGCTTTATAATTGTTAGAGCTATTTAATATAATTTTAGAAACAAATATTCTACTAAGGTGCGCAGATGCATGCAGGGATTGAAAATTACTGAACAAGCAGCTCCTGCAGCCTGGTTGACAAGTCACTTAATAGTCTGATAAGCCTGGCCAAAGCATTTTGATTTTCTCCTGTATAAAAGTCGCCTGTGGCAGGATTTCCACAGCATACGG
>KN483543.1:0-20328 GCA_000787095.1 Periophthalmodon schlosseri | reverse complement strand
TGCTGCATTGATGTACCTCGGAATTGTCTTTATTTTTTTCATATTATGTTACAGTTTTGTATAGTTTATTTATTATTATTACTCTTTGATTTTATTATTTGTCATTGATGTTGTGTTGTTCAGGTGAAACTGCAACTATCTGGTGTCCTTCCTTGGGATTATTGTACAAATACTCACTGCTACCATCACAGCTGACACAAATATTCAAACAACAACACAACAAGCAAACCAAGTCGTTTGGCCGGTCCGTTCCACTACAATGTACGCAGCAGAGCGTCCAGAGCTGACAAAGTACAATTTGAATGCAGACAGAATGACCAACCTGTGTAGTGCCAAAGACGTGATTTCTCCTTTGTCACTTTTCTAGCTTAACTCCTAAATACCAGCTCATCCAATAAAAGTGCAATAATGAGTGTTCCTTGAGCCCAGACTAATAGCAGACAGCTTATTGAGATTGCCAGTGTTACTGATGGACACAGATCCCTGGACGGAAAGGGTGAGTGACCTCCATTACAGAGGACTTGCTATCTAGCAGCTTTTTGTGTGTTTACAATGCTTTACTCTCTTGTGATGCTGAATGGATGCAGCTAAATGACTATGTATGAGCTGATGGGACGTTAAATAAGAGCCCTGATTTATGGTGTAGGTAGCATCTAATCTCACTGGAAGCTTACTGCAGCCACGTACTGCAAAAAAGACATTGGGGTAAATTACCACAACAACCTATGGTCTTGTTTAATGAAAGACTAGGGCCAGCACAAGGCAGATGGACCTCTGTTAAATGACTTACTGAAAAGGGTAAAGATTAGAGTAGCTCAGATTTTCCAAAACATGGGCATGACTGACTAAGAGATAATAGATCTGTATGTTCCTATATGAAAGTTTAATCTGACATTTGTAAATTTTATCATATTGCAACTCTATCAAAACCATGAGGTGAGGCTGAAAATTATCTATTGGTGACAGATATAACTGTGCAAGTTAGGCAGCCTACTTTACACTAAACTCAATGTGAGGTAAAATAAGTTATGCATATCATTCTGAAATTCAATTCTGAATGATACAAGGATATTTAAGAGATGTTTTTGCATTTGAAAGACATACGCTAGAAATAAGTGGCTTTTTTATTGCGGTGTCTTTTTCTAGACACTCCTGTATTTGAACAGAAAGTAGGAGATACTGACTCACCATGATACAGGTTCAGACAAATGTACAGATGGACAATGACCTAAAACAAATTGCCAAAGGGACCCAGTAGTAGGGAGTACAACAGAACTCTGTCAACTTGATTGGGCAAACATTTCACTTGAGAAAACAAACAGAGGAAGCACGTATTCGAACATCATCCACAGCTGTCAAAAGGGCCAATGTGGATTAATTGTCATGATTTCTTGGCAGAGGTTTACTGCTTATATCATCCTCCCTTCTGTTCCCTCCCTCAGAGGTTGCTACAGTGAATCATTCACATGGAGGACTTATTCATTTCGCAGCCTGTTTCAAACAATGCCATATAGTTTTTAAACAGCCCTGGGACCAACCCACACTAAAAAACAAACTTTGTAACACACTCAAGAGTCCATACTGTTAGCTTTTACCCATCTCTTTTATACAAATAATCTATTACATTTCATTATCACATCTCTATTTTTACTAGTGATGCATAAATGGGACGCACAGCTGATAGAGACATGCAACATTTGAAGAAATTTCCAGCAAAATCACAAAACAAGGCAGGGAGCATACACATAAATCAGGGAGGCATGCTTGTCATTACTGATGTATTCGGTCTTCATGCACTGTGTATTCGGTGGTCTATGGCTTTCTAAGTTCCTGGTCAGTGTTTTTCCAATGTGCAATGTGACGTGTTGTCACGATACTAAAATTTCAAACTCAATTTCGATTCTAAGTAATAGACTAAATAATAAACTCTATTTCCAACATTAAATAAAAGTACTTTCTTTTATATTACCATGTCCCCTTATATCTGTGTAATCCCTCAGTCATTCAGGTAGGTTCCATAGTGGTCCATGGGCGTATATTAGTCTATGTGGTCTTATACTTGTTCTGATAAAGATCAAGATCATTCTAAAACTATAAGGGAATGGTTAGTTTCTGTCCTGTGAATGTGACTTTTTTTTAGTATCAACACCTGCTCAAATGAGTATCTAGTTTAGATACTAGTTTTAGTATTGATTAGTATTGATTAGTATTGATTAGTATCAATAGTATTGATGATTTTCGATACTTTTGACAACCCCAGTGCAAACTTGTGTGCAGTCATTAGTAGGTATTCCAAGCAAACAGACCAACACAAAACCCCAGCTTGAAGCATTCCCTGGAAGCCTCAGATGAAATGACACAAATAATGAGGTGCATTATCAATCACAGGCAGGGGCAGCCTCTGTAGTGTATATGTGCCATCTCTGCCACACGCTCCACACCAGATCATTATGGTGTATTCAGCTAGCAGATTAGACCAGTCTGCAGCCATACTGTGTTCACTCAAGATTAGATAAAAGTAAAGAAAGGTCAGAGTCCCAGGAATAAAAACAGCAGCACACCATCACAATTAAAAGCCAAATGAAAGTGGTTTACTTTGTGCAATCAAGGGGTGAGCAACAGAAAAAGGGCACTGTCTCACAAGTAATGTTTCGTAGTAATAGAAGTACTTTGTAATCACTGAGATTTCATATTTAGAGGTCCCTGCTGTACATCACCTGCTTTTATCTGATCCTATCCTCTTCATAATCATGTCCTCCTTTTGCTTTGGTAAAGAAGATTTGAATTTTCACTTGCATTTTAGATTGGTGATTTTAATTTATCAGAGTAATGGGATGGGATGATGTAATGTGTAACCAGATGTTTGATTTTGGCACATTCAGGCCTAAAATTCAGAGGAGGACCTAGTCTGTTTCTTATCTGAGTGTACACAGCAATATTTGAACAGATGCTGCATGGAAAATCATGGAAGATATTGAGGTCTTCACTCAAAACTCTACCAGTCACTTTCACAAAGTTTTCTGTCTTGCCATTGGTCATTATGTCAACTATACAAGTACTTGAAACAAAATGTTTTGACTGCTTTGTTACTAAAGATCATTACATAGATCAGTTATTGTCCTCATAGGGAAATTGGTTTGCAGTGAGTAGAAAATATTAAAACGACAAGGCAACGGGACTTTCCACATCAGTGGATGACATGAACGTTGAATTTTGAAGTTTAGATTACCTGTGGTACAAACGTCCTGTTCTTACTGTAGGCTGGTCATCTGTACCACTGACTTGAGGGATGCAGTGCAAACGCCCTGAGCCGTTGATATTTGTGGTTTGTTAGGGTTTTGGGTTTGAGCTTTGTCTTTGGCTCAAAACTACTCACCAGTCGCCACAGTGCCTTGCCATGACAGTTTTTGTTAATGCTAACATTTCCCAATGAAATCAGACAGTAAAGATCATATTACCCATCATACAATCATTCACTATTCAGCAAGGCCATCCTATTGGTGGTTGAATTTAAATATATGATAATGATGCTGTAGAAAATAAAATAAAAAAGAGTATATTTTTGTTTGTTTACTTATAGAGACACATTCATACTATTACTCTTTAACTTTTTTAATTTTCACACAGTGTAGTAGGAATAAGACCTTTTGTGCTATTACATAAATACATCGGTGACATAATCTCTACTTTGTCCTGAATGTGGAGCAGCATTCCGGCTTTTGGAGTTTAGTCCAGTTACAACAGCCCAGGCCCGCCCCCTGTCCAGAGCGCTGCGTGGAGAGGGGATTAAACCAACTCACAACGGGAAAAGCAACATCTGTGAGACTTTGACGTCAGAACCACAGCACAGAGGAGGAAAGCACTCTTCATTTCCGGTGCATCTCCTCCTTCTGTCTATAGCACTGATGAAATAAAATCTATAATGGGGGCTAAAATTGACATTGCATAGAATAAATGCTGTGAAATTTATAATCCCATATGACAGACTAAACTAACAAGAATGTGCTTAAGCATCATGTGTCCAGAATGCGTGATAAATAAGACTTTCGTAAATTAGTATTCGATTTTCCAGCTACAGTATATGCAATAGACAATGATAGTGTGTATAAACATTACAGTGATTAGGTCTTGATTGAGACTTGAGTATTACACATGTAAAGTACATCAATGATTAGATAGTAACAAAATGCACTTGAGGCATACCTGATTTTAAGATCAATTCAGCTTATCCTTCAATAAGACAATAAGGTACTAAATCATATGCTAACCACTGACATTTCCCAATCGATTTGTCCAATATGTCACACTTATAATAAAGGACAGTTGGCTCTGGTTAAGCTGTATTGTAGTGATTTTAAAAGAAACTTGCCAGCAGCAGTGTGTTGCTGATAAGCAGTTCCTTTGAGAAAACCCTGGTCTTGTACACACTGCTCATAGAGAGCTGTAGAAATTTGTCCTCCTACATGAATCTAAATGGCTCTCATTAATCAAAGGCTAATTAACACCAGTGAAAACGGCAGAATGGGAAATGGCTGAAATTGGAAATCTAGCTGTTAAGTGATTTTCAATCCACCAATCGTTGGACGGTGTCTTTGATTTGTGGCTCCTGACCTTTGGATTAAAGGCAGCGTCAGTGTGGCTACTGAGCTGGAGTCGCAATGAGAGAAGGTAATCTGTCTTCATTGGTGCCTCTGGTTTTTCAATATTATTATTATTATTATGTTTTCATTTTTTTATGAAACATAATTTAACAATGCACCAATGACTGAAGTTGGTTCATGTAAAATAAAAGTCTAGAAATAGAGATGTAGATTATGATTTTATACATTTTGTTCATTGTAAACTGTAATATTGATGTAAAATGGCTTAATAAAGATACAGGTCCAAGAACTAAGAAATCCAGCCTCAACATAGTGGCATTTCATAGTAGGAAGAAACAGATTTCCATGTAGATGTTTTTATTGTTGAAAATGGCCACATTTTTGAACCCTATATGTATGATCTGAAGTCTGATTTTTTTTATAATGAGAAGCTACTACAGAGCAGATGTTAGATGAAAACCGGAATATTCTGAGTACTCAGATGCAGGACAATACAGGATCAAACATGTATGAATCAATCAACATACAACTTTCAGTAGGCATATTATAAGTAGGCTTATAATATGGTCTATAAGTAATTTTACATGGTCCCTTTTAATGAGAAATTGTGTAGTTCTGATCAGCAATGGGCTTTGTTATGATATAAACACAAAATATGGCATTTCATTTTGCAACCTGTATACATCTTATTTGCTATTGAGATCAACAGCCCTGTGCAAAATCATACAACCAGAAGGAGGGGTACAATTTTATGGTTGCGCCTGTGGCAACTTCCTAAGTGAGGAGGATGTGATATTGCTGATTTGGAGTGCATTAACATTACAGGTACTTTCATATTGAATGAAACATGAGGACAAACAGGAAGTGAGTCACAGTGACGAAACAAAATCAGTGAGACGCCTGTCAGTGTTGGAATTTGTGACGTTGATAAGGCATTCACAAACCCTCACTTTCTGAACGCGACAGTTGCCAGTGAGGTACAGTCAGATTGCAGCTGCACACCCCAAGTCTCGGAAGCTCTCATTCTCATGCAGGTGGGTCTTATTCTGCATCTCTATCAGTGAAGACTCCAATTAGATTTCTTTAGATGACGAATGCTGCCTTTGAATTCTTTCTCAACATCTGACTGAAGAATTTGGGGAAAATAGATATAAATGTGTCTTGATCTATTTTACAGCAGAGGTCTTTGTGGAAAAGCACTATGTACAAACTAGGGAGGGAGAAAAGAATCTCAATCAATAGTAGAGCCCTTGGACTTATAGAGTATTGAGTATAGGCAGCCTGCTGCATGTTTGTTTGAGTACAGATAGCCATTAGCTCATGCAGCTCAGGCCAAGAGCAGGTCAGTGTTGTACATAATTAGCTCACAGACAGCTTAACCACCATGCATTATGAGGCTGAGTCACACCAAATCACATATCTTGTATCCAGGAGTAATATCCCAGCTTTTAACCTCCTGCATGAAGTGATGGCAAACAAATTCAATTGTGTAATGATTAACCATTATGAGAAAATATTCATGACTTTGAGTAAAAAGAAAGAAAGTAATACTCATCTAATACTTATTTGAGCCATTGCACTGCTCTAGCTTTTCGACACTGCCAAAAAAGCATGACACAGTCAATTTTTGATATTTTTCATGTTTCATGTTGACTTCTAACACAATAGCAATAATTTGTGAGATTGAAGAGCAAATTAGACAGCATTTGATAGTGAATAAAACAACCTTAGCTGAACAGATATGCAGTACTTTCACATTAGATATGTGCCCCGATCCTTTGTCCTTCTACACAGGCCAGAGGGCCTGGCTTTGTCTGTCCATGACAGCTTGCTCTGCTACTCTATAGCCATCGGGACTCCACACAGGGACACCTAAGACACAATGATTCACTCTAATATGCCCTGAGGCAAAGACATAAGCTTCAAAGTTAACACACAAGCTGTCCACCACTGTTGTATGAGAGAATAAACCTCAGTCATCTTTAGGTACGCTTTGAAAACCCACTTACCACTTGTGTTGTGTAATGTAATGTCTGACAGTGCAGCTGCATAGATGTGTATGTACCTGTGAATGACCTGGTTGCCGTGTTTTGATGTAACCATGAACTGTATGGAATGGACAAAAGAGTGCTGTGTTTCTAAAGACCTCCAACATCAGATAGGTGTATGCATGTGTTGTAGTTGGAATCAAATAATTCGTATATACATTTCTTTCTGAATGAAAAACAGAAATTATACCAAAGGCAAAAACAAACCAAATGATGCTGCATCATTCAAGAATATCACAACACTCTTGCTCTTTCTATCTAGTGCTGTTACTGATTGTATGTTCTTTTCCCCGCCGGCAAGAAGGTGGACATGCATGCAATTATGTTATGCAATATTGTCCCTTCTATGTAACCAGCAGAGCGTGGCTATAACACTGCTCTTGATTTAGCTTTTAATCTTAGAAACAGCCCTCACCTTTTGCCTGAGCCACCGGTAGTAATGGGAGTAGAATGACTGTATTCAGGGGAGAGGCGTGGTAAGCACAGCACCCATTGGCATGTGGCCTCCACACTGGAGACTAAAAAAACAAAAGTCTACACTTGTGTTGCTCATTCATTTTGGTTTAGATGTTTTCATAAAAGTCCAGAAAATGTATACATTGCCTTACTATGAGTTTTAGACTCCAAAAAATCCTAGTACAATTATGAGACCGCTGCACATTGAAATGTGGTGGTTTAACCTGTTATTCATCAGGCATGAACCAGCTACAGAGAGCCTGAACAAACAAACATGCTCCCAGTTGTGAGTATTGATATGTGGTCAGAGCAGCATTAAATCAATAGGCAGCTCTCTATCTAAACTTAGCTAGTATGTGTGTGACATCAGATGCTGCATTTCTCACCAGACCAACAGAGACTGTGGCATAGTCAACAAATATTACTTCTGAAGCAAGTTACATTCCCATTGTGATGTTTTATATGATTATAAAGTCAGTATCACATCTATATCTGCAGTATGTTTCACCAATTTATCAGCTTCCAGAATTCTAAATAGACTCGTGTAAATTTCACTTCACACAAGTTCTCGACATTGATGCACATAGCTCATCTCAACACCACATTAAAATGAAACTTCCTCAAATTCCAGTTTGCCACTTTAAAGAATAATGCACAAGCAATACTTTGACTTCAAAGGCTCCATGTCAGAAGTGTGTAGTTATAAAAATGTGTTTATTTGTTATTGTAGCAGTGGACTGCCTGTCAAAGCTTTCCCATTGTATAATGATTTAGTTGATGTTGACTGTAATTTTCCATTAGTACAGTGCAGCAGTGGGAAGTGTCTATGCGTGTAACAGCTTTTAGTAAATACATGTTTTCTATGTCATATCCAGAGAACGATGGAATTTTTGCATGCTGGTCATATTATTACTACATATTGATGAACAACCATTCACTCAGGCCGGATTAGATTGACCAACCTTAATGAGGTTTGTAAACAGTGGAAGAAACCTACAGAGTTCTGATAGCTTGGGTGTCTTTGACTGGTGCATCTTTGGCAGGCAGCAGTGAAGTTCTGACTGCTTCTGTGGAATGTATAAATCAAAACGTATGTTTAGAGGTGATTAATGGTATAGGCCTACAGCGCTGTAGTGGCTGCCAGTGAAATGAGGTAGAGGAAGTGGGCATAAACAACACAGCTGTCAGGAAGAAAAGAAATGCTCTCGCATCCATGTTTCCTGGACTGTAGATGATTACATTCCAGAACAAAAAGTTAAGACAAAATTCACTGGCAGTAACTGGTTGGAAAAGTATCTCAGTGTTGCAGTAAGTTTTCAGTTCTATACAAGAATAGCACTCATGTGAAAAGCCATACAGCAAATAGTTGATATGACATCACAAACTAATTGAATTGTCGTTACAGATAGTGATAGTCCATCAAAGTCCTATGGCAGCATCTTGGGGGAATTGACTGTTTTAATGCTGTAAAGAATATTTTTGGTGTGATTCAGCAAATGATATTACCAATGAAATTCCAGCTGCAGAAGTGAAGTTGGTTTTATCAGGCATTTGGCGTGGTGGTTTATCTTGTAATTCTATTTAGTGACTGCACAAGGCCGGTAAAGCTGCAATGGCTAATAGACCGTGTGATAACTCTGCTGTTGAGGGGGAACTGGCTTACAGAATGACAGGGATTTCTTTACAGATTTTGACACATTTAATAATATAATACTGACAGGCATTGTGACACTGCTAGTCATATTTTTCCTATGACACAAGCCAAAAAACAACAACTAACTGTAAAACTGACTGACTATTGCATAATGCATCTCAAGTCTTCATTTTCATGTGCTTCACGGGGTCAGAAATAATGCAAATTACTATCGCAGACAGACACCACCCACAGAGGCTAAGAATTTAACTACACTTCCCATTGGCACGAGCAGTACCCATTCTGCTACCATGGCTCTCAGGGATAGGTTAAAAAGAAGGAAATATACACATATTTTTACTCCAGATTGCATTGCTTGTCTACAGTCTTTGCTCTGTTAATACCTGAGCATCTGTGCATGTCTGTGGAGCAGCACCAAACGGTTGACTTTAGAATGAAAAAGATCCATTATATATCCAGTCAAAGAATGCAGCAAAGCAAATATGGTCTCCTTTTGGAAGTTGATGTATTCTTCTCATCTGGTGTATTCAAATGACAGTCTGTCGAGGCCCCCCTCGGGCTTCAGCCTCCACCAAGCACTCAATGTGAAATGCTCTTCTACTTTAACTCTCTCTATAATAAATGCAGCACAAATACAGTGAATCCATGTGCCATGCCATTTTCTTATGATCTCTGGCTCATTATTTATATTTAACTCACATTTACCTTCACATACCTCAGTAGCATTATATTCTCAAACTATGTACAATAACAACACCATACATTTTCTTTAACCTTTCCATCTCTTTCTGAAAATATGTGCATAGGTAAAGGTATGCTTTTAAAATACAGAAAAAATATCTGTCTTTATTAACTACGGTCACAATGGTCAGTGGACCATCTACAAAATTAATACCATAATTATAGCATTGTGTTTCAATCCTTAAGAAAACTCTACACAATTATGAGATACGAATTTAAAATACCTATTATCCAATACATTTTTAAAAGGGCACTCTTTCTATCACAATTATAATTTATCTCTGATGTCCATTGTTTTTAAGCAAAGTATGGCAATGTAGGTCCATTTCCTGCAACCGAAGTTGTGTATCTATCTGGGGTGATTACACTTATTGGAAATGTTGTTGGGAAGTGTGTACCAGTCACTATCTAATGAGTAAACAGTAAAGCTCATTAAAGTACGAGTGACCCAATCCCACAGCACTGGGGTATAATTGACCTGAGTTTGCTGAGAGATGCCACACTATGTATTTGACAAAGCAGGATCTCAAATCAAGACCAGGTCTGTGGTCAGCACAAACAAAGTGCTGACACTTTAGGGTTGCCGTGATGTCTGGGGCTTCATAAAACAATACAGGTTTCCAAATATTATTTAGGTAAATAATTGAACTGAATTAATTGATATTATACCAGAAGACTGTGCACAATGTGGTACAAGTTGCCCCTGAAGCAACACTGAAAGATAGGTTAAATGAGGTTGACAAATTTTCCTAGATAACAAAGAATTCTTTACATATGATTCCCTATCCACACAGCACAAGCAAACGGGAATGTCCTCTTACATGACTCAACCCCCAACTCAGTTTGCATGATAACTTCTGGAATATCTCCTACAAGACTGTGAGGCATTAAAATGTTTGTATTGGCTATCACATGTTTGTTTGTTCAAATCTAGCCAGCCCTGACCCATGCACATTCTATATTTTTGGTTAAATGTCTTGCCTGATAGTACATGACTTTTACCAAAACGTTTGCTCGAGTGAGCAAATATGATAATGGTGTCATAGGTTAAAACTAACATGGCTGCATCAGCACGAATAATCACAGGGAGGATAATGCTCTCCACGCAGAAAGACATGGTTGTGACATTATGGTCTCAAGGATCCTGACTAAGCCTATACATGAAAACACAACAACAACAAACAAACATTAAAGCAGTTTAACATTTAGTTTGGGGTTTTGGTTTCAAAAACTACTCTGGATAGGCCGTACGCTTATGTAAGCTTATTTGTTTGTTCATTACAAGTATTAGGCTATGCCTACGTGTTTACTAACTAGTATTTTTATCTGCATGAAACATAATGACACACTGTGAACAGAGGATCGCCATGATCTGGAAACAGCACAGGACTAAACTGAGCAGTGCAATCCTTGCCAACAGCAGCCAGGTGAGTGGGGCGGATTTGACACGAACGGGGACACTGTCCAGACCCACCGTGACCAGTGTGTCCTTAAAGAGTGCTGGTTGTAAGACACGTGCATACCACACTACCCCAGAAAACGCTTTACAAAATTATGTGTGTGATGTTGCGCATGTCAATTAAGTTGACATTACGCAATAGTGGGAGACGTGTGCACGCTGAGCTGTACTAATCCTTGGCACATAAACACGATACACGAAATCTCTGGTCTGTAACGCGCGCCGCCTGGCACGGACACCGTAACAAACTTTTGTAACTTACATGTCACTCATTGTGGTATCGCTGACAGCCCCAAGACTTGTGTGAATGCTCGTGTGGGATCCGGGGTGGACTCCTGGGTGCATGCCCTGCTGGGCAAGCCTGCACGTGGCCATGTGCCGCTGGTGTTGCTCTTGAAGGCGTGCGTTGTCTGTGCACAGCTCCGCTACCTGCAGCTCCAATTCGTCGATGCGCAGCCGCTGCTTGTCCAACATTCCCTGCTGTGTCTCTATGATCTTGTTGAGCTCCTGAAGGTACTCCGTGGCTTTGTTCGGGTTTTCATTTGAGTTATCCATGCTCAACACACCCCGTGTCAACCTGTCAAAACACAGGATATCCACGAGTCAATAGAAGAATCAAAGACCAGCTGGCGCTGCTCTCTGTCCACGCCACTATTTCAGAGATACGTGGCTCCGCAGAGCCCACAGAGCTCCGACATGCCTACTCCTCTGTCCACACTTCGCTGTCTGTAGTTCTTCATTCACCATCCGCTCTGGACCACTCTCTGCCGGAGACTGCTCTTCTGTGGCGATGCTGCCGCTGATCCACACGCTCTGCGTGGCGCAGCCGCTCCAGAGCAAGTGCGTTAACTCTTTCCGCGCCCAGAGCGCGCTTTGCGTGCACGTGAGCATGACCGACAGCAGGTTCAGTTTATGTTACGGTTAAGGTGCATTTTATTGTCTCCTTATGAGAAATTTGTCCATAATAATAACAATACACAACAGTAGCCTACACAAATAACGCACAGCACTGGGGCTTCAAAGATTCAAACTAAATAAAACAAGAAGACGCAGTAGGCCAAATAGTGCGGTCATTTAAAGGCAAAACAAAAACAAGGTATTAGGAGTGGACAATAATAACGACAAGGTTTAAAACCAGGTGGAGAAGGCGGGCCACACATCTGGCTTTGGATGGGCTACAGTCTTCACATTGCACGGCTGAATCAAAACAACCGTTTTATGCGTCTTCGACTGATTTGAATGTGATTTTTTTAAACATGCATGTCTCACTTCATTTGTTTGGTTCCTAACATTTTCTCAACTTTTTACTTGCGCGCAGACAGAACCACCTCTAATTAGAATTTTCTGAGATTATTACATCTCCGCCCCCTTGTGGGGAAAAAATGTAGTAAAATGGACTGACCTGTTTTGCACTGAGGGTGTGCAAAGGAACTCATTATAGGAGACTGAGGGGCTTGTCTGCTGCAGATGCTTTGTCTTTGTTGTGTGGTCAATTTAGTCTTGATTGCCTTTAAATGAATAATTCCATCACCATTCTACTCAATTAATCTAGTACCATAAACAGGTGGCATCCCCAGCAAAAAACTGCATCATTAGCCCACATTATTTGCCCCGTCTTCTCCTCTCATCTCAATAGAATTTATATGTTTCAGTTTTATTCATCTTTTAATTTGTATTTATTTATTTTCTGATGCAAGCTGCTAGTAGACATACTTACCAGAGCACTTCCAGTCTGCCCCAGGCCAGCTTGGTTAGGACTACCTTAGCTAGAGCATTTTTACCTATACTGTGTGTGTTTTAGGTCAGGGAAAACAAGTAAAAATACAGAGTACCATCTGTGAAAGCTTTTATATTGACTCCACACAACACCACTGTTAAATTAACCTTTTTAGAGTATCTTTAAAAGGAAAGTGGATATGGTGGTGGTTGGGGAGGCTAAGAATGCAGTCCATATTGTTGAAATATTATTGCAGCTACTCAAAATGACTCAAATCAAAATCAAACCTGGCAGCACCTCAAAGGTTGAAATAAAATGTTTTGAACTGCCTGCATACTCTCACCTGAAGATGTGGGAATTCCAAAAGGTTCTCCAATAAGGTAAGGCAAGATTTTGGAGCTACCACTGGTGTTTTATGGCAAGTGCCAATCAAGTTCCATGGTAGGCCCCCTTATAATATCCATTTCTGGTGTTTGGTTAAATATAGATCACCCCATTGGTAGGCCTGTCATATTAACAAATTCTGAAGCACGATATATTGCTCCAGAGAAATATTGCGATAAACGATCATTTGGAAACTACTTTATGCCACCAAGCAGGATAATAATGAGCCATAGAAGTTATTTATTCTACCTTCTACAGCTCGAACCTTGCATTATTACATAAAAATGGCAAAATATCGCACCACTATTGCAAAAAATTTGTACACACGATAAATATTGAGCCCCAAAATATATTGTTTCAACTTTCATATATTGAACAATAACTCAATATAGCAATTACTGTGACAGGCCTACCCATTGGTCAGCTGGAGATCAGTTTTTAGGATCCAGTACTCATTTTGTTCCTATAGTTGCACTATGGAGCAGATATCATTGCTGTGGCAATGATAACAAGCAAGATTCATCTTCATATTATTTCACCCACTAGTTTGACCATTGCACTTAAGTTCCAAAACTTTGGGTCACTATAAGTTAATCATTTACATCAAAACAAAAACAAAAAAAATGACAGAACATTACTAATTTGTGCTTATCTCTTTACGCACAATAATTGCACTCATAAATAACTGGGAAAGCTTTAGAGCAGTGGTTCCCAAATATTTTGTTAGTCTCATACCTCCTGACACTTTTGGTGGCCAGTCGTGCACATTTTACTAAGACACACTTGAATAAAATGTCTGTGAACACACCGCACATCATATATTATCTAATATTCAGAATATGTTGCATTATTAAAGCAAGTTCATCTCATTTAAAACATGTAGACTAGCATGGGAGATCCAAATATTTATAAAAAATCAAATAAAGATGGCAATTTTCTTTTTTTCCAACACTCCCCATAGCTCTGTCCGCATAACCCTGGGGATACCTGTACCACAGTTTGGGAACTGCTTTAGAAGAGTAATGTGATGTACCACCTGAATTTTACACATTCAAGTGGCAAGATCCCATAACACTGCTGTTAACAAAGGTAAGAATATTGATTTTCTCTGTAGCTATTGAATATCTTTAAATACACAATAGATGACAGACATGCAGAATACAATGCACAGTGAAAATGTATGAATCTGCTCCCTGCTGGCTGACGTGGCAATTTTGCAATGCCTAAGCCTTCTGTTGAATACTGAATTTGCTCAGTGCCTGCTCAAAATGCCCTCCATCAGCATGCACCTATAGTATAGTCCAGAGACGTGGTCTCTGAAATATTACAACAATCATTACTGTATCAATTCATTTATTCCTTTAAACACTCCCTATTCCAAAAGCTAGTATCCTCTGAAAAAACTGACAGGATCCTGTTCCAGAAATATTCAGGAGCCACATTTACTCACTTTAATTTAAGGTCTTCAGTTCACCAAAGCCATGCATGGACTCTGACAATGAGAGGGGGATGAAGCATCCAGAGAGTTAGAGAGTAAGCAGCATGGCCATGCATTTAGAAGAACATGTAAACCCATTAAACCCATAGGACTACTATGGGTTGGGCTCAATATGTTACTATTGTAGTTGTTTTATCTTATATCATGCTTAGAGCACTTCACTGTTCCTTAAAGAGGCTGCTGTAACATCTTATAAAATAATAATAATCTTGCCTGATGAGCAGCAGTGTTCAAAGGAAGTGAATAAATTCTGCATTTGTTCACTTACTGTTTCCACTCTTTGATAATGCATGGATGGAAATTGTAGCAGAGGTGATGGTTTTGCCTTGGCAAATAAATTGACCTGTTTTTGAAAAACCTCCACAAATGCAAGAGTGACTTAAAGCTATGTTTTCAAAGCCACGTTCTGGGACCTGCATAATGAGAAAGCAAGAGAATAACTGCTACACTTGAAAGCCGTCAGATATGTCTTCGCATAATGAAACTTTGTAGTTGTGCACACATCTCTCTGAGGCAACTATTAAAAATAAATCAAAAACAAGTATGTCTTCCTGCAAAACACAAATGCAGCAACAAAGCAATTGGATAGAGCAAAAGTCTGGAAACACCTGACTGTTCATTTTTTGCTTCCTCCATTTTCTTCTTGTTTCTCCATCAAAATATAGTGTACAACACGACCCAGTCCTCCAGCTATAAGTATTCCATTAACATTCTGGTTCAAGTAAAATATCCCTGAATGCTACACTGTGCTGATCGTCAGCCGCTCCTGGTTGAATGTAGGTTGAATGTCTCTTAAATATGCTAATTAGGAAATTAGGAAATCAAAATTGATTTGCATTTAGGCTACAGTCGCTGACCTGGACAAAGGTCAGAAAAAACAAAAGTATTATATGTCAAACTCTCCAGTGGTGATGACTTTACATCCCCAGAAAATGTACTGCTTAGATGTGTTAATGTGTTCCAGATTGCTAAAGTAGTCTTAGATTTATTCATATTACAATGTTATAAAAATGTATATTTGCTTACATAAACAGGCTGCTTGGCATGTTTAGCCCCAAAGACCCTCTTAAAAGGCATACTTCTACCACGGTTTGGACGGCTTCTAAATATCCTACAGGTTACACACACACTCCCTGTCCCTTTGTGAGATTAAAACAGCCCCAATATTTGTTTAATAATATACAAATTAGCAATGGATTTATGTCAGATTATATGGCTCATCATAAATCATGGCTGGGGACTGATTTTAAAATCACACTATTTTGATGTTTATATTAGGCTAAAGAGAGCAGGGTTGAGTTACCAACATAAATTTGCATGAACAATAAAAGCAAAAATGTGCATATTAATGAGCATTTAAAATACGCTGAAAGCCAGTGCTACCACAATATCAATATGCAATAGGCCTAAGACCGTACTCCAATATAAATTGTGGTAAGCCCTAATACCGCAGTGTTAAAATTTGTAACCTTGTTATCAAAATATCAAAATTCAGTAAGGCCTTCTTACTGCAGTATCAAAATGCGGTAAAATCTTAGACCATGTTACTGCAATATCAAAAAGTGGTAAGTCCTTGTTACCGCAATATACAAATGCAGTAAGTCCTGCAATATAAAAATACATCAAGTCCCTGTCATCCCTGTTGTAAGTTACCACTATCAACATTAATTATTTGATAGAGCAGTAACCTTCAGTAGCCTTGGAGCCACCATTTGCAAGTTTGATTTTGATTCGATTTTTTTTTCCCATCAGATGGCAGATGTGAAACCTGTTCCCCCTCCCCTCCCCCCGCCCTCACCTCGCCTTTGTTCAAGCTCGCCTGGGCCGCGTCTCAATTCTTTTTCCTTGCTTCCTTCTCCTTGATTCTTCTCCTCGTTCCTCCATTTTTCATCTGTCAATCAAATGCGCCATATTAAGTGGTGTCCCAAAGCTGAGAGGAGACAAGGGAAGGAAACATGAGCGAGGGATCAGGAGGCAGACATAAGATAAAATAACGCAACTTATTTGTGTCACAGTGAGGAGTTTGTAATGTTGCAACAGCACAAGTACAGGGACAGCAAAGGATGTTTGGATGTTTGACATTTGCATAATTCTGAATTTGACATTAAAACTAATACAAAAATGTACACGTTTATCTGAAACCAAAGATGTTGGTCTGACTTTAATTAAAAGTCCAAGAATAATAATATAAAATAAACATAGGTAAAGTCCTCATTATAGGGTCATTTTGGTCAAGGAGAATGAAGTGAGGAAAGAGATGGTTTTCTGTCAGGCCATAGCTGGCACACTATCAGACGGAAGTAACGTAAATAGCATCTAGTGGTGAAGTCTGCCCAATAGGGGCAGGGCCAATCGCATTACAGATGATAGCTTTAAAGATGGTGTTCCTATATCTCACAAACTCTTTGGCACATTGCTAGTATTTAAATGCAGTCATCTTTGTTCACTAGCACAACTTCAAAACAGCATTTTCTGTCAGAAAAGTGAAACAGGGTGGGCCACACTTGCATCAGCTCTCATCCCAAAACCACATAGCACTTTCTTACAACTTTAACATCTATACAATGTTTTCTAGATGGAGATCATGTGTAGTGGTCTATTCTGGTCTTCTTTTACAATAAGGCCTACACTTTCATACAATGGCTTAAATCGCAAGAGGAAAGGCAAACGTAGCCTATTTCATAAAATGACTCACCATGCTGGCTTTGTGTCGTTGAGATCCTTCACGCATATTAAAGTCCCCCGTTTTATCCTGGCATGTCCACTGCTGTGACGTTAAGTGACATAAGCTATTTAAAGTCCGCTCTCAAAGGCCTGTCTCTCCTCCTCTGGTGCTCTTGATGCATTGTCCAGTGCATGCATTTTGCTTCACTTTTAGTTTAACACGTATCCAAATGTCTCTCCACTACTTCAGCACACCTCAAAGGCAAGACCAAAAAAAACAAATTATTGAATGATGTACTGTCAGCAGCTGCACACTGAATGCTTAGGCCTACTTACAAATTATACAAAGCAAAAACATGTATGAGCTTTTAGAGGCTCTCTGGTGGTCTTAGGGCCCTAATTGCACATTTTTTCTATTCTTTTCTTGTTTTACAGCCTATAAGTAGCCTATTCACTTCTGAAGTGCATGTAGCCTATGCTCTTACAGTACTTTAAAAAGTACTACAGTCATAACTGAACCTGTGTTGCTAGTATTTTAACCTGTATATAGAGGACAGAGTATAAGGATTTAGATCAGAGAGAGCTCTTTTAGATTTAAACCAACTGGATTTCAGCTTTGAAAACTGGCAACCCAAATGACTCATGTGAGGCTCATTCTGCTTTCTGATTGGATGATCATCTTGATTATAACAAACTACTGTGCCATCATGTCCAGTGTTTTTGTAATTAAAAATAAATCAGCATTACAGTTGTTATCAGTAGAAGCATGTTTAGGTCATGTATATGGAATTTAAAACCAAATCTTACAGTTCCTTTAAGTGTGGAGGCCATCAGCTGATCCATTACACTGCTTCTTGTGATCCTATTTCAAACTCATCATAGAAGTATAAGATATGACACTTTCACTTCTCCTGCCTCTCCCTTTAAGCCTAATGCATCTCAGGAGGTTTCTTTTATATGGGCTTTAATGAGAACTTCTTCTAATGTTTTCTTTGTTTACCTACCGATAAAAGCTGGCCAGATGGATGTCTCCCTTGTAACAGAAGCTATTCAGGTGAATTGACAAAAACCTGTAATTGTTTGAGATCTGTGTGCAATGTTCTGTAGAGAGCTGTTGAGGTTTATGAGCCCACAGATATAAAACTTAGAACACGATTACTCTTTGAAGGTAAGTAACATTCGGATCCATACTTCAGTGACCAAACTAAACTCTACTCTTTACAGAAAACGTATTAAGGCAAATGTTATAATGCCTGATGATAACGAAGAAGTGGAAACTGTTGTTGTGTTTTCATTTCACTGTATACACGGCTTAGTATTTTGACACTTTGAAGTAATTTTTTCTGGTCTTGGCACTATTTCTTCTTCAAACAAAAGTATTCATTTAACAGCATTTTATTTTGCTGAGACTACTTTTAAGAAATGTTATGTTGTATTTATAATAAATTTGACATCATGTTTGCCTGTGTGTTCATAAGTTATTCCTGGATTTCCAGTACTTGTCATTGATGCCATTTCTTGTCATCTCTTGGCAGTGATTGGTTTGTGTTCGTAGTAATGGACCTAATGCCACCTGCTGGCTTTAATGGAAGCTATGGTCAAAATACTCTTTTTATGTATGTATGTATTTTGTAGTTGACAAAAGACAGAATCCTTGAGTATGTATAAAAAGGTGCAAACTGTCAGTGTGTTAAATTTTGTATAAAAAAAAGAGAGAGAGAGAGATCTGGTTTGAACGAGTCACACTGAAGAGCTATTGATAAGAACAACTCAGTCATGAATGTCACATTACCAACCATGAGCTGGTAAATTATAACAGTCTGACATCCTCACACCTTCACCAACATTTAATGCTAAGTGAAATGACTGATGTGCACTGAGTTCTCTGAACTAGCATATTAGTTCAGAGCAGAGTTAGCATATTCCTGATGATGATTAATTTAAATAATAGATTAGCTTTCCAACCCATTATTATTATGTAAAGAAGGCTGAATGGTTGGTTAATACTGCATTTAGAGAAACAAAGAAAGAGTGTTGCTATAAATAAAGTCTAATGAAATGCACAGTGCACGTCGATGTTGAATAATGCCTTATTTTCACACAGTATGAATGATAGAATGTAACATACATGAGGCACTGCCACACGCAAAATCAGGTGTCAGGGCTTGTTAACTCTGTTTGTGGTTCGCTCCCCACCAATAACAAGGTTGTGGCCATACCACCTTGAACATACCCCATCCCATCAGATTGGATGGGTGATTGCATGGAATACCAGGTGCTGTACTGGAGCAGCAGTGGCTCTAGTAGTGCATACCGCCGTTGTGTCCTTGGGCAAGACACTTCACCCACCTTGCCTGCTGCAGTTATAAAATATAGAGTTATATAATAATATATAATACTGTGCTTCTTACATTTCAATTTGATTTTATTGTGGTTATTGGAAACCACAAATTAGTGGGAGCCCTTTCTCTATTAACAGTCAAGATTATGATTATAATAAATGGGTTAATAAAGATGTATAAATATACAAGTTTGTCTTCTGCTATGGTGAAGAGCAAATCAGAAGATGAAATTAAATGAATAAAAGGTAATCAAAAGGACATGAACCCTCAACCCAGCAATTTCTACATTTTCTCTATCGACATATCTGTTCACATTGAAGCAGACAAATTCATTAGGGGTCCTTTATTCAAGGAATCAGTGCATCAATTGCTTGCAGAAATCTACAGAAATTAGACTAATTATTCTGAATGACCGGTTAAGCTCCACTTGAGGATAGTTTGATAAGTCACAGACATCTCAACTGACATTTTCCTAAAACTTTACATCCTGCAGTTACTGTATCAGAGAAACAGGACTAGGGATTTGTGCATGATGAAAACATGTTTGAACCTTGTTATTTTATATGTGATGTGAAAGAGAGGTCTGGCTCAGGACCCAGTTCAGACATATTACCATAAAGAGCAGTAGTCACAGTGGTTCCTCTCTCTGTCCTTTGATGCCTGTGTGATTAGAATTTCATGCCACAGAGTAGTCTGGTTTTGGGTCAAAATAGGAGTGGCTGCATTATAATCATTGTTCACTTGTATTTCTGGAAACACCTTAA
>JACM01010711.1:0-39665 GCA_000787095.1 Periophthalmodon schlosseri | reverse complement strand
CCTATACAAGAGAGAAAGGGTCATTAAGAGCATATACAAAAGTGAGGCAAACATGTGAGACAGAGAGGTTTGTAGTACGCAACTATAATGATGATGTGAGTAATAATAATGATCACAATAATAATTGCATACTGTTGCCTCTCACATTTAAGCCTAACATTGGCTAGTGAGAGAATTAAGAAAAAGTAGTCTACTGCCTACATTTTATAGCCTGGGGTACTTCTGGGAACATTTTATTTGGGTTGTGACCAACTGGATAAAGACTTTGGATGCTTATTTGCCTGATCAGCCAGTCCCTTCTACATAGCATGTTGTTCTGGCTGGCCAGGTAAAATGATTATCATAGATTTAAAAGATGTTATCTAATTACAGTTTTATCTTTTAAATAGTTGTAATTTCCAAGTTAAATGTTAGAGGGCAGCAGAGATCGGCACTTGGAGTAGTCTATGGGGATAGTGCGTGAGAGGGGGCTGTGACAGAAGGCTATTTGATGTGGACTACTCTCACTTGAGGGGAGCAGCGGAACAAATTAATATTTTGCAAAACAGTTGTGTTAGAATGTCGTGGTGATAACTCATATTTCTACCACAAAGACTAGTTAGAACACCCATTCATAAAAGATAGACCTGTTGATTTACTTGAAACGGAAAGCTGTGTCTAATTTGTTTGGTCACAGTTTAAACACCGTGAAACCACGTAGGAGTCTCCACTGTCATGGTATGACAAGGCGGTATTCACCAGTGCATAAATTCGTTGTGCATTCACAAATTAGTGTCTATTGGAAAGTCTTCATTCCACTCAAAGGACCCAGTGCGCTTTGCTGCTTGCGCAAAACAGACAACAAAAATGCGAAAGGAAAGGGTGGATGAATATCAGCCTTTGCTGGTTAAAGATGTTGCCTCGCGTAGAAGGGTATGTCGTGTCAGACAGGACTCATTTCAGTCTTCTTGATAAATAATTGTTTTGGACGGTGAACTAATCCTGTTGCGATAACTTTGTTAACAGTTTCCAAACAGATCCTTGCTGCTGGCTGCTGGTGCTGCTTGTATTGGTGGAACATTTCAATATGGATACAACATTTCTATCATCAATGCTCCAACCATGGTAATTATTTGATCATGTAAAAAAAGGCTTTTTGTGTGATAATTGATCTAAATGCATGTGTTTCTTATTCTTGTTATGGACCCATTGCCCTTCTGTCTTAGTATGTGCACAGGTTTATAAATCAAACATGGATAGAGCGGTATAACACAAGCATTTCAGAAAACGTCCTCACACTGCTGTGGTCTGCCATTGTATCCATCTTCACCCTGGGAGGACTGGTGGGAGCGTCTCTTGGTGGGACTCTGTCTGTAAAACTGGGCCGGTATGAATTTAGAATACACACGCTCAGTGTATTGTTGTCAACTTGTCATGAATGTTGCTGAGGCCTACTTCATTTTGTGTTTAAGGAAAGGGACACTACTGACCAACAATGCATTCTCTCTGACAGCTGCTTTATTGATGGGTATTAGTCAGTCGACGGGTTTATTTGAATTACTTATCATTGGACGATTTTTTAGTGGCATAACTGCAGGTAAGAGTCTTTTTGTTGTTTTATTATAAGAATTATGTGTCAGTAATGAAATCTTATATTATAAAGGCATTGCCATCTGTGTTCAACCTCTGTATTTGGGAGAAATAGCTCCTACTGCAATTCGTGGAGTGATGGGAATGGGAACCTCAATTTTTATAACTGGGGGGATTCTCACTGGACAAGTCATGGGTCTGAGGTAATTTTACTCCTGTGCTCATAAGTACACACAGTATCTTTTGTCTTATATTATTATCAGAAACGTGGCTGAATGATATGCTTTCACAGGGAGTTTCTGGGCAGAGAGGAGTACTGGCCTATCTTGCTCTCCACCACTTGCATACCAGCTATAGTTCAACTAATCATCCTGCCCTTCTTCCCTGAAAGCCCCCGCTATCTTCTTATTGACAAAGGAGACACTGATGGGTGCAAAAAAGGTAAAGCTGTGATTCTCTACCATAAATAATGGATTCATTGCACATAACTATGTCTCGCAGCATGAGACTTTGTAGTGAATCACCACAGACAATAGTCCTGGGTTCTATCATGTGATGACGTTTTAGTAATGCTGGGATGCTCTCTAAGACAGAGGACCCCGGGAGCAGGTCAGATGAGAGAGATGTGAGGATAATGATCAGTCATGTGATTTCTCCCACAGCTCTGAAACAGCTCCATGGGGCTGGAGTCTATGAGGCTGAGAGGGAGGACATAGAGAAGGAGAAGCTCATTTCAGCGGGAGTTCAGGCAAAGAAACCCTGGGAACTGTTCTCTGACCGCAGTGTGCGCTGGCAGCTCCTCACCATCATTCTGCTCAATGCTGCTCAGCAGCTCAATGGCATCAATGCTGTACGTGCCTCCCCCTGAGTTCAAATGCCATCAATGTCCCATAGTTTGGTAAATAGCTTGGATGTATGTTTTGTACTTTTGTTACAGATATATTTTTATGCGGACTATGTATTCAGACAGTCCGGCATCCCTGAAGATAAAATACGATATGTAACAGTTGGGACTGGGGCTTGTGAATGTCTCACTGCTTTGACTTGTGTAAGTTTACAAATACATTTATAACAACCAAGAAAACCTTGTACTTGAATGTAAATCAGATCTTCCTTAAACAATATTTCATATGGGGTAAAAGTTTTGTTTTGTTTTGTGACCTGCCGTGTGTCTCAGGGAATGCTTATCGAATGTCTGGGAAGAAAAGTGCTAATCATGGGAGGATACAGCCTAATGAGCATCTGCTGCATTTTGTTCACACTCACGCTCACTTTTCAGGTAGTTTATCCAATTATCTATGTTTGTTCTTCGCTAATCAATACGTAACAGTCTTTCTTTACAGGATGCCAGTCCCATGGTCCCATACTTCAGTATGGCTTGTGTGTTTGCATTTATCCTCAGCTTTGGTCTTGGCCCAGGTAAATAATTCAATCATACCCTGACTTTGAATACAATGTGTTCTGTTGTACAACATTAACCCTCAGATTTGTTTCTCATGGAGGTGGTGTGACCAACATCCTGACGGCTGAATTGTTCACACAAGCCACACGTCCGGCAGCTTACATGGTCGCGGGGACTGTGAACTGGTGCAGCTTTTTTTTTATTGGCCTGCTTTTCCCTTTCATTGTGGTGGGTAAACTCTATCAAGCCTGCTGTCTACTTTTGATATTACATGATGAGTTAATGCTCTCTGTTCTTGTTGACAGCTCGGACTGCAGCAGTATTGCTTTCTTGTTTTTTTGGTGGTCTGTACTGCGGTAGTCACGTACATTTTTCTTATACTTCCCGAAACCAAGAACAAAACATTTCTTGAAATCCAGAACGAGTTTCAATCATCAAACAATAAAAAAGCCAACTGTATCGATGGAACAGGGACAACACTTTTAACAACATCTATTTAACAGACTAATAATAACATGGAATATTGTTTTGTTTGGGAAATTTCTTGTCAGAATCCACAGAACAAACTTTGCAATGTAATGCTACCAGTGCTTAATTTCTAAAGGCTGAACATTTTTGAGAAGAAAGAGATATTGACTCAGATCTCACTATGCCATTTTAATGCTATTTTAATTTTAATATATGTATTTATTACTGCATGAATCCATTATTATTTGGTTGTTTATTAAAATGTATGTTTATTTGACAGAAAATCTACAGAAATACAAATGAATATAATTTAAAGATGAGAGCTTTCAAAAAATAAAGTAGTGGAGCATTTTCTCTCATGTTCCCCTTCAAATTAAGCACTGAATGCTAATGAATGTTTTTATACTGATACTTAAATGAATTGTTTAATAAAGTCCACAACTTTACCAATCAAACTTTTTCATGCAGTTGAAATATTCCTGTACCCGTTCAGCATGTGATCTGGAGAACAAAGGCCTCATTCACATTCAGAGGCAAACTAACTTGGAAAAATTTGTGGAAAGAGCTAAATTGTAGATTAAAAAAAAAAAAACAGAATACTGCTCGGGCACAAAGAAAAAATAACTGTTAATGAGTCTAAATCTGCTCAGAGAAAAATAAGACCAGTATAAATACAAGATTCATACATCAAATTAAACATAGTGAAATGTAAAATGAAACATTAACAAACTGCTACTGATGCACAATTACTAGCAGAATCATGGGGTTAACAAGGCACAAAATCCATAAAATTTACCTAAGAGCTTTCAGTAAAAACTAAAAAGCACTTCCCGCCCAGAAGATGGCAGTAGAATACGCAGTGAATTTGGACCGTAGAGAAAAAACATGGCGGCCTAGGCTAACCACGCGTGTTTGTTGACATCTGTTTAATACCCTGTTTAAACATTTAAGTGATCAATTAATCACGGAAATTATGTCGCGACTTATTGTCAAAAATCTCCCTAACGGGGTAAGTGCATACTCATCGAAAATGAAACGAAAGCTGTTTTGAGTAGGGTAGGTCAAATAATTCTCCTGTACCTCTCCAGATGAAGGAAGAGAGATTACGTACGATGTTTGCTGCTTTTGGCACGCTCACGGACTGTACCCTGAAGTTTACAAAAGACGGAAAGTTCCGAAAGTTCGGCTTTGTGGGGTTCAAATCCGAGGAAGACGCGAACAAAGCGTTAACACACTTCCACAAAAGCTTCGTGGACACTTCTAGAGTAACGGTATGGATGCGACATGTGCACGGTCCCCCAATTAGACTAAATGTGCCCAGGAATCATTTTTAATACAAAAATTACATATTGTAGGTGGAAATGTGTAAGTCGTTCGGAGATCCCACAAAACCAAAAGCGTGGAGCAAACACACCCACGACTCTAGCCACAACAAAACATCAGTGATCACGGAAAAAGATGAAAAGGTGATCAAAAAGGTGAGGATAACATAGCCGCGCGTGTACAACCATTTAAAAATGTTGCGTTGCATCTACTTTGACCATTGTTGTGTCATTTTAGGAAAAGAAGAAAAACAAAGCTGTAAATACACTTGTAAGTAATTTGTATTTGAAGCATAACACACTAGAGAATCCCAATTTCTTTGCTGCAGTGCACTCCCCATTGTTATTTGTGGTGTCAGTATTGTAATTCTAATGTTCACCTCACGAATTTTGCTTGCTGGTTGTAATTTATTGCTGTTGGCTCCTTACGTAAGAACACCCTATATGTTCAATATATCCAATTCAAACATATCCGGTGTTTATTAGATGGAGGAGGATCAGGGTTTCAAGGAGTTTCTATCTGTGCATCAAAACCGGAGTCAAGCACCGACTTGGGCAAATGATACTGCACAACAACAAACAGAGACTAGTGCAAAGAAAAAGAGCAAAACAGAGTCAAAAAACAAGAAGAAAACTGATTCGAATGATTATCTCAACTTTGACTCAGACGACACTGAGGATGAGTATGAAGAGGAGGAAGTGCAACTGAGTGAAGACGAAGGTATGTTTGGTAAACGATGAGGAAAGAACAACTGTAAAGTTTTAACAGGTTTGATAATATCCAACTTTTATGTTCCAGGTGGCGATAAAGAAGCTCTTAAATCTGGTTTGACAGACATGGAGTATCTGCGTTCAAAAGTGTCAAACACAAAAGACACAATGGAGGAAAAGGACAATGATGATGATGATGATCAAGACAAAAACACTATTGGTGTCAATGACAGTGCATATGAAAGCAGTGACAGAGAAAATGTGTCAGAGGTCACGACTGAGGTTGCTGCAAAGACTCAGAAACAAGGCAAGAGTAAGAAGGCTGTCAAGAGTGAAGTAAGTGACACTGTAATTAAATTCACAACACAGCTGTTTATATCAATACGTTGTGTTCACGTTGTAGAATTTGATGATGCCATAATTTTTGATGGAGGGCAGGAGCACTATAATTCCATGGGGGATTCACCATTTTTGAAGAAATATCCAAACTGATCATTCACAAATGATTAGCATTATATGTTAGGGATTGGCTGGCTTTAAGTTCTCTTAACTGCCAACAATGACATCTTTAGGGTTGAATATTAGCACCACTTTATGAAGCCATTATAAAAAAATAACCAGGTATCAATGGGTTTCTGATTAATAAGAAATTAGAATTATTAACCGTTGTTATATTATTATATCTTTTGAATAGGAAAAAATCATTGTATATAACAGGAAGCTGAAACCCATGAAGACAAGTTTATTTGTATAGCACAATTTGTACAAAAAGTAATTCAAAGTGCTTTACAGAATAAGAAAGACATTGAATAGAAAGTATCATTACTATATCGATGTGTTTTCTGTAGTTGGATCCTGCCACTGAGTTCACTGTGAAGCTTAGAGGAGTCCCTTTTAATGTCAAAGAGGTTAGAGCAAACATGTGTACTCTGTCTATGCACTTTTTAAACTATGTTCTGCACCTTTTTAATTGAAATTGTTATTTTTTTGTTTTAAAAGCAACAAATTTTTGAGTTTATGACACCACTGAAGCCGGTAGCCATTAGAATTGGAAAGAATGAAAGTGGTAACAGAACAGGTATATTAATTATATATATTGTGTTATCTTATTTAAATACACAAACTTTGTATGTTACTTCAGTAACGTACCTCATATAAAAACCTGTGATGTTGATAATGTTTTTAGGCTATGTGTATGTTGATTTACGCTCTGAAGAAGAGGTGCAAAAAGCCTTAAAAAAGAACAAGGATTATATAGGTAATATACCCTTTTCCTAATTCAAATGTTCAAATATATAGTTTTATATGTATTTGTCATTGTGGGTTCTAAATTATTATCATTTTGTATTAATCATTTTAAGGTGGAAGATATATTGAAGTCTTCAGTGTGGGCATCTCTGATAACAAGAGGAAGACACAACATAAAGAAATTGACAGAAACTTTTCCAGGAAGCTCAAGGAGGATGAAGAGGAGGAAGATGTGTCCGAATCAGGGCGTCTTTTTGTCAGAAACCTTTCTTACACCTGCACAGAAGAAGAGATCAAAGAGCTTTTCACCAAGCATGGTCAGTTACCACATTGATGCACACAAACACAGAAATTAAAGTTTAAACAAAATATGCCTTTGCAGGCCCATTATCTGAAGTGCTGTTTCCCATTGACACATTCACCAAGAGGCCAAAGGGATTTGCTTTTGTAACCTACATGATCCCAGAAAATGCAATCACAGCTTTGGCTCAGTTAGATGGACATATATTTCAGGTATTAAAACTGAATTCACTTTTTTGAGTTTGTCTACTCTGTTGATTAAATTCCACACCACATTATTTCCCTAATTGACATCCAATAGGGTAGAATGCTTCACGTGTTACCTTCAACAATTAAAAAAGAAAAGGCAGAGTCAGATGGAGGCCCTGGTTCCTCATCTTATAAACAGCAAAAAAATGCTAAAAACAAGGCTTTGAGTGCCAGGTATGTATTATTATTGTGAATCTGGTTTTAGATTCTTTTCCTCTTTATAGATAGATATAGATAGATAGATGTATCATTTTTTGTTTTGTTTTTGTTTCTTTAGTTCTCATAACTGGAACACCTTGTTTCTGGGAACAAGTGCTGTGGCTGATGCAATTGCTGAAAAGTACAATACTACAAAAAGCCAAGTTCTGGATCATGTGAGTTAAAAGAACATTTTTATTTGTTTATTTATTTTGCTTCTAATTTCTATGTTTTCTCCTTTTTTTGTAGGAAACAAAAGGAAGTGTTGCAGTGAGAATGGCTTTGGGGGAAACCCAAATTGTGCAGGAAACTCGACAGTTTTTACTGGATAATAATGTCTGTCTTGACTCCTTTAGTCAGGTAAGTGGTTTTCAGTTAATGTACAATTACACAGATGAGGATTATTATTTTTTACGTAAACGTGCAACTATCCACAGGCTGCCGCTCCAAGAAGTACATCTGTGATCCTTGTAAAAAATCTTCCTTCTGGGGTAAACGTGTCTGAGCTGGAGGAGCTTTTCTCTCCTCATGGCTCTTTGGGCAGAGTGCTGCTGCCGCCTTCGGGACTAACCGCAATCATTGAGTTTTTAGAACCCACTGAAGCAAAACGAGCCTTCACTAAACTGGCCTACAGTAAGGTACATAACCTAGTATATTAAGATTGCTCTGCATTCAACTCAACTAAACTAATTTCTAAACTCTAGTTTCATCACATTCCTCTTTATTTGGAATGGGCACCCGTGGGAGTATTCATGGCCAAACCAGAGCCAGGTAAAAATAATACCAAGCACAAAATAGGCTGCATGTGTGGCATGTTATAATTTAAGAAAAATACATTATATTATTTTAGAAAAAGAGGAAGAGAAAAAGCTGGCCATGGAGGAAGAGGAAGATAATGATGATGATGTTGAAGAAGAAGAAAGTGTTCCTGGTTCCACACTTTTTATTAAGAATCTTAATTTTAATACTACAGAGGAGACACTACAAGAGGTTGTACTAGATATTAATTTAAACAAAAGAACAACATAATAGTAACTGTAACTTTTTTCCCATTGGTTGTTTGTTGCAGAAATTTTCAAAGTGTGGTAAGATTATTTCTTGTACAATTTCAAAGAAGAAGGACAAAACAGGTAATACAGATTTAACAATAGTAATATTTAAAGTATTGTTTGTGAAAATATATACTAAAACTTGTGTTTTGTGCTCCCAAAGGAAAGCTGTTGTCAATGGGCTATGGATTTGTACAATATCAAACTGCTGAAGCAGCAAAAAAGGCCATAAGGCAGCTCCAGGTAACCAGGATTTTTCATTTAGCCTTTCAGTTGTCATTGTGACTGCAGTTTAATCACGCATTTCATACATGTATTGTGTGCATTTTTAGCACTGCAATGTTGATGATCACCAGTTAGAATTAAAGATTTCTGAGAGAGCTACAAGGTAAATATTTATGATAATTGATGTGGATTGTTGAATTATTAACTCTTTAGGTATGCATTTTAGATTAACTGAAGTGACTCACAAGAAAAAACAAATGGTGAAAAAGCAAACGGGGTCCAAAATACTTGTGCGCAATGTGCCCTTTCAAGCCTCTGTGAAGGAAGTCCGTGAACTTTTCTGGTATTTTTCACTCATGTTTACACTGTTTTACATAAATATATATGCAAATACATTTCAACTTGTGTAATTTATTTTTGAACTTTGACTGTAGTACATTTGGAGAATTGAAGACGGTACGACTGCCCAGAAAAGCCACTGGCTCAGGGAATCATCGAGGATTTGGTTTTGTTGACTTCATTACTAAACAGGATGCCAAGGTGTGTGTGAAATATGATGAAAGGATATCAAAGACTCAACATAATCTATAATATCTTGTCCATAGAAAGCCTTTGCCGCACTGTGTCATAGCACACATCTTTACGGGAGGCGTCTTGTACTTGAGTGGGCTGATGCTGAAGACACAGTAGAGACACTGAGACGAAAAACTGCAGAACATTTTCATGGTATAGATCTCAAGTCTTTTAGAATTTCATGTTAAATCAACCGGATGCATATAATGTGCTTTTTCTCACCAGTGCCATCAAAAAAGCAACGGAAATCTGAAGTACTTGAAGGAATTTTGGAGACCATGGAAACGGATAATGCGTCAGAAGATAATTTATAAAAGTCATCATGATATCAAGAGACTCAACTTATTTATACAAATGATTCAAGAGATGAAAGCGATGTTAAATGGGCCTATGTGGATTGTTAATGTGAACTGTTTTTATTTTGTAACAGTTATGCAACTCACGTTGTAATTTTATACATAAAACATTGACTGATATATAGCCATTCTGTTTTGTGTTGCGCTTATCACGAGTCACAATTGTTTTATTTTGAAGGGTTGTCTCTTGGTCATGTGAGGTGAGGTCATGTGACTTGCTCAAGATGGCTTTCAGGAGAGTTCGCAATTGTTTTGGAGCTTGTGCTGTATTTTTAGTGTTTTGTTTAACGTATGTGTCGGTACGAGCTGAAATTCAAACAGCCATCATTGATAAAGAAAGTGGACAAATTGTGGTCGTGGATGGATTTCGTGAAGACTTTGTCGCCTGGGCAAATTTCACCGACAACATCAAAACAGCAGGGTGAGAATTTGATAGATTTGATAGTTTATCCATGTTTATCCAAGTGTTAAAAATATACATATTGTTTTCATCATGAAGTGTAGTGGCTTATAGAAGCCACGTGTGTTATATTTAATCTTTTGACTGAAAAGACATGTCCCGGAGATTTGATTAGGGCCAATCAATGGCACCAATATAGAAGCCTGTGTGGGGAGACCGTGCTGACCTTCTAACACGAGAGGTGGTGATACTGACCCCAAATGCCAAAATTAGTCAAAAACAACTTTCTCCAGTGAAACCAACCCTGGTTTGGCGTTTCTCATTTTGGCCAATTACTTGTTAATGTCAAAAACTTAACACCTGCTGAAAATCATTGACCTAACTACTTAACTGGCCAGATCAATATAGTTTGACTTGATGTAGTACTCAGATTATATATATACATATATTTAATGACTCAAAAGATAACGAATCTCAGTAACTTGGGATAAAGGTGAAGCATTACAAAAGGCAAGCTGAATTTGCTGAAATGTTTTGTTTCAGGTGGTCTTTCTTGGAAGTCACCACCAACAGTCAGTACAATGACAGCATCCAGGCGTATGCAGCCGGTGCAGTGGAGGCAGCTGTCACTTCCTCGGTCGGCACTTGAAATGTGGTAGTTTATCTGCTCACCTTAGTTTGTACTGAGATGTGTTTCTTCACATTTGTTTTTAGCTTATATACAAACATTGGATGAACACCCTAATGGGCTACTGTGGGCCCTTTAATGCACAATCAGATTACTGTGAGCGTCTGAAATATTACATCAGTACAAACCTGCTGTGGGTTCAGGATCAAATAGAGAAGCAACCAAATTCTCCCTACTGGTATCAGGTACACATTTTCAAATGGAAACCATGTGCTGTAATCCTAAATCATGACATTTGTGTTTTCTGTTTATTTTAAGGTACATCTTGCACTGTTGCAACTTAAAGGTTTGGAAGACAGCTACAATGATGAACTATCTTTTCCATTGGGACCAATATCATTTAATCCTCTTGGATTTCTGTAAGTAATTGTTTCTTGCATTATTTACCACGAATTTGTACATTTCAATAATTGTTGTTGACAATAACTATTCAGGCTCTTCCAAATGGGTGGAGACCTTGAGGACCTGGAGGCTGCTTTGAACAAGTCCAGTGAAACTCGGCCTCTTGGATCTGGTTCCTGTTCTGCTTTGATTAAGCTGCTTCCAAACAACAAAGATCTGCTCATATCGCATGACACCTGGAACACTTACCAGTCTATGCTACGGATTATAAAGAAATACAGATTTCCCTTCAGAACATCTCCTTTAGGTAGTTTTGCTCGTTTGTCTTTCCCATTTTACTTAATTACTTTTAATTTAAAATATAAATTATTGCTTAATACTTTTCTAGATGATGAACAGATTCCAGGAGGAACACAAGCATTTTCATCATATCCTGGATCAATATTTTCTGGAGATGACTTCTACATACTAAGTAGTGGCTTGGTGAGCACTTAATTCTTGACATAGTTAATTTTAATGAAATACTAGCTTCATATTTGTGAAATATTTTATCTACAGGTCACACTAGAAACAACCATTGGCAACAGTAATCCTGCCCTGTGGGATTTTGTTCAACCCACTGGAACAGTGATGGAATGGCTGAGGAATATTGTAGCTAATCGGCTGGCTTCTACTGGAAAGGAGTGGGCTGAAATGTTCAGCCAATACAACAGTGGAACGTAAGATTACTTGTTTTTCCTCTGACCAGTGTCTTTATGATGGCAAATTCTACAAACTAAGATGTCACATGTAACTGACAAATCAAAGGTCAGTAAGGATTAAAGTGCATGTCTATCTTGTTTTAGATACAACAATCAGTGGATGATTGTTGATTATAAGCACTTCACTCCTGGTAAAACTGACACGGAGGAGGAACTCTTTGTTGTACTAGAGCAAATTCCGTAAGTTTTTGCATATTGCATTGCAGATTAAGTGCAAAAAAGCAAAATAAGAAGTATAAATCATAAATGTATAGTCATTAAAATCACTTTTGTTGCAGAGGAATGGTCTTGTATGAGGATAAAACCCAGGAACTAATGAAGAAAGGTTACTGGGCCAGTTATAATATTCCGTGAGTGGCCACTTTTAATTAATTGTTTATAATAAGAGCAATTTGGACCTGTCATTGCATGTTTTAGAATCTCTTTTACCTGTTGATTCAACATATAATTACATTTTACACTTTCATTGTATTGTCTCTTCATGCATTTACCTCTAGGTACTACACCAAGATATTTAATGCAAGTGGCTGCAATGAGCTTGTTGACAAGTTTGGTCCATGGTTTTCTCTGGACAAAAATCCTCGGGCTCAAATCTTTCATAGAAATCAAACTGCGGTGACGGACATTGATTCAATGATCCGCCTCATGAGGTAAATCTTTGAAGGTTGTGTTATTGTTAAGTGTAAGTCAAATCACAAATGATGTTTGTTTTATTAAATGCCCTTTACAAGATATAACAACTTCAATGAAGACCCATTGTCGAAATGTGAGGGCTGTGATCCCCCCGCAAATGCAGAGAATGCCATCTCGGCTCGCTCAGACTTAAACCCTGAAAACGGCACATATCCTTTTGGTGCTTTAAGGCAGAGACAGCATGGAGGAACAGACATGAAGGTGTTGCATTTGTCTTTGTTTTAGTTATTGCTGTTTTGCACTTGGCACTAACTTTCTGATTTTGTTTAATACAGTTGACCTCATATCAAATGTACCGTGACTATGGCATGCTGGCCGTAAGTGGGCCTACATGGGACCAGCTTCCCCCTTTCCAGTGGAGCACCTCTCCATATAAAGACTTGTTGCACATGGGCCATCCAGATAAATGGACATTTAGACCAATAAAAGTAACCTGGAATTCTTAATGTTGTGCTGCTCAGAAAGGGACCCAGGTGAGCAGAGCAATGCAATCCAAGGAAACAGATTGGTATTCACATATTATGAACGACACTGACTGTTTCGGAGAAAAGGAGACCCTATTCGATGCTGCTTATTTTCATTTATACTACCAAGTTATTTGGGGGATTTTTGTGTTGAAAACATATCAAATATTATAAAATCAATGCACTGTATGTTTTAGTCTTTCAAAATAAAGAACTTATTTCAAACATGTGCCTCGTTGCTTTTTGTCCATACCTATATACAAAGGCTGAACAAACAATATGATTATTTATTATATTATAATACAGTCAATAGAAAAATCTGGCAAAAGCCAAAGGTGCTACGAGGGGGGGCACATGGATCTATTAAAAAAGCACACATATTAAGGGCCTACAGTGGGTGCATCCTTTTTCTGTTCACTTGTCTCCACAAATTCCTCGATTCCTCAGGCGCAAATCACGCCCGTGAAGAGACGACAGTTTCCAGTTGGCTTTCTCTCCTTCTCACTGTACGCAATTGACAGCTGAGAAACAAACTATTTGAGGCATGAAAGAGATTACTGAACTAACACAGACCATGGACACGGACGCGCCCAATCCACGCAGAGTCCATGTCGGTCACATGACCAGCGGAGTCCACTCTCCACTGTCGTAAAGCTAAATATTCAGTACTGTGAGCCTTTTAATAACTTTGAAAAGTTTAATGCTGGTGTTTTTACGAAACGTAAATTTGCATTCGCTTACCAAAAAATTCAGCTTCGACGGTTAAAGTTTTGCTTTTTATTCTTTAAAAACTTTCGTTTAGTTCACCTGGAAAAGACACGTAAGACTTTTGAGAGTTAACTCTGTCGGTCTAGTTTGAGATTACCTGTCGTCTGGTCGTATAGAAATATTAATAGCCTGTTTTGATAATGCAAGTTAGTTATCTTGTTTTCATAGTTACTTTATAGCATATGCTGCATGTTGTAGTTAGTCTGCATAATAAGTTCGATTTCATGTAACGCGTTTAAAATCTTGTTCCAAGGTTATTGTGATCTTTTATGATGGTATTGTGGCAACCCATAACCAACCTGAGAGATTATGTTACCAATAAACCACCTGGAGTGACTTTTTTCCTTTGCCTTATAAGTCTGGCTGTCTCGTTCATCTTTCTCAGTGTTTACAGCTATAATCACATCCTCCCTAATCCAGATGTTGTAAAGGTAAAACGGGTAAAATGTAAAAACATTCAGACAAACTTGTGACAATTATACCTGCATTATGTTCAATGCCTGTCTTGTTTTTACAGGACTGGAACCATCTGCTTTCATCTATAGCTCAGTATCACTTATGTGAGAAAAACAGCACAAGTTTTACACAACTAATTGCAACTTCTAATAAGGAACCAAAACTTCAAAAAGAAGACTTAATCTATTCTACAACAGTGGCGGTTTCTGTTGCGCCAATACAGGCTCGAGTCCCTCTTGTTTTATCTTCTAAAGGGAGCTCCCAGAGCATGTCCATGCACACCAGCTTCTCAGCCAGCCAACTAAAGCTTGAAGGTAGTACTGGACGTCATTATTTTTTTTACATGTGAAGGGTATGACTATATTGATTGTATTTCTCCTGCTTCCTCAGGAAACAAAACTTTTAGTGTAACTATAGACTTAACTGCTAATGAGAGTTATGCTTGCCTTACTATAAGAGAGCCATCTTATCTGCTTTCTATAAGTCCGTAAGTGTCTTAACCATTCAGGTTTACCTCTTTACCACATTTTTTTATTGTCAACATAATGTATTATTTTGAAGACAACCACCAGCATGCCGTCAGAATGTGATTAACAAACAAGCTATCTATACTGAAGCAAAGAAAGTGATGGCGCCAGCACAAAAATGCTACAGTTTTCAAGCCATATATGACCCAACACTTGAAGTTATGTTGACAAAGGTAAATGCATGTATTTTTAAATTAAATGTACTGATCTATACAGACAAAAAGCTTTGAATAATACTTAATCTTGTTGTATTTTCTTTTTTTTTTTATTAAGGAAGATCAACTTGTAGCTATACGACATCTTTTGGAAGTAGCTCTTTTTTTACTTGGAGTTTGTTTAATACTTTGTCTATCTGTAAGCCTCAAACGTTCCCAGAATCCACATCCCCGCTGGAAGGAGCAGGATCTTCATCATGTAATGTTATCAGTCATTGTCATGTGAGCTTGTACATTTTGGTTTAGTTTATTACTATTACTCTTTTTGTTTCTCTGGCAGGAACCTCTGGTCAAAAACTGAATGTTCTCTCTCCCCAAAAATCATATAATTACCATTAGTACCATATAAGAAATACTATAAATGTGATATTTACTGTCTAAATTGAGTCTTTTAATGGTATTAAATAAAATGTATAAAGATCACCTGACTAAATTGCCATCTTTTATCATTTGGTCCGGCCTAAACTGTAAAGTTAAATTGAGGATGGTTAAAATATAGGCCACATGCGGATTCTTTTTATATAATCAAGGTAATATCAAATATATTACTAAGGTAATGATTTAGCAGCACCACCACAGGTCTGCCTTGGATTTGTTATGGTTGTGTTTGTTCCAATCGTTGTTGGCGTTTTTGGGTATGTTCCTTCTATTGGTTGTTGTCGAATTTTAGGGCGGGATTTAGCATTAGAGGAAATCACTATCCGCCTTCGGAGTGTGGGTTTTTTTCAGGGCCTGCTTAACTGTCTCATGTTTGGAAAAGAAGAGCCGATGTGTTTTTCTACTTGGACTGGTTCCGTGCAAGTGTGAGGCTGTAGCACAGTCGCCGTCCGATGAGAACGGTCTGCAAAAGAGATTAGTTTTCAGATTTGGTAACGGCTGGCTAACGTTACAGTAGTGTTGCGCTAGCTAACCATCCACATTTAACACCGAGCTTTTTGCGATTTAGGCTGTCTATAGTGGTGTCATTGCACTTAGTCTTCGCTGTAAACTTAACCAATGTCTATTTGCAAGTCAATAATTGTAATGGGGGGCTGTGATAGTGGCTCGAGACGAGTCATTGTTTAGCATTTAGCTCGTTGCACTGTTCTATGACACTTTGCTCCAGGCTGTTTAAATCAGACTAACAGGCCTCCCACATGGCCACACTCACCTGGAGGAGATGGTCCGAAATGATCAAACATGAAGAGGAATTGGGATATGGTTCATGACTGTAAACTTGCCTTGTGTTCACAGGCCAAGTAAAAACAATTGATTGATCATGGCATACTCAAGCTATAGCTCTCTAAGCAGAGCTCAGCTTACCTTTGAGTACCTTCACACAAATTCGTAAGTGTCAGTTTACTACTATTCATGAGAAAAATGTATGATGCAGTAAGAAATCATACATACTGAGAAAAATATTTGTTTTCAGAACAACCCATGAGTTCCTATTTGGAGCGCTGGCTGAGCTTGTGGATAATTCTAGGTAAACCTGTTGGTTTTTGATGAATCAAGTCAAGCCAAACATAAAATAAACATGTATATATAATATTTTCAGGGATGCCAATGCTACACGAATTGATATCTACACAGGTATGCCAACCTCACAATACCTGAATGACACAAAAAATGGGTATGTTCACTAGCATTTTACTATTCATTTTCAGAAAAAAGGCCAGAGCTACGTGGTGGCTACATGTTATGTTTTCTTGATGATGGCATTGGAATGGATCAAAGTGAGTTTTAGTTTGTTAGCACTGCAGTTTATTTTGTTATTTTCAATTTTTTTTTTTTTATTTAAGAATGTTTTTTTTTCCCTCCTAGGTGAGGCAACGCATGTGATTCAGTTTGGAAAGTCAAACAAACGCTCAACAGAATCTAGCCAGATTGGCCAGTATGGAAATGGACTGAAATCGTAAGTTCACAATATGTTTTTTTCCCTATAATTTTGAGATTTTGCTCTTAAATTTGTCTATTCTTGTTTACCAACAGGGGTTCAATGCGTATTGGAAAAGACTTCATCTTGTTCACAAAAAAAGGCACCACTCTTACATGTTTATTCTTATCACGGACATTTCATGAAGAGGAAGGGCTGGATGAGGTTGGTACTTGTTGAGTCAGATATATGCTGTATAGGTATGTTTTTGCTGGACTAAAAAGTATACATTTTCTTTTTAGGTTATTGTGCCTCTGCCTTCCTGGGATATGAAGACAAAAGAGCCTCTGACCTCTGATCCAGAGAAGTATGCAATAGAGACAGAGCTGATCTTCAAATACTCTCCATTTAAAAATGAACAGCAACTCATGGAACAGTTCAACAAAATAGAAAGTAGCAACGGTATACCTATGTTTTGTGACTAGTGCCCATTTTGTGTTATTTTCTGTGATTAAGTTTATTAACTTTTTGTATAATTTATTTTTATTTAAAGGCACTCTTGTGATTGTCTACAATCTAAAGCTGATGGACAGCAGAGAACCAGAGCTGGACTTTGAGACTGATCATCAGGACATACTTATGGCAGGAACACCAGCTGAAGGAGTGTTAGTGTATTTTTCAAATCACCAAATTTCATAGCTATGGAAAACAATTTTGCCTACTATATTGCATTTATGTGTAGGTGGTGACAATCTTTATTTTTCAACAGGAAGCCAGAGCGCAGGTCATTCAGGGCATATGCTGCAGTTTTATATATTGACCCACGCATGAGGATATTTATCCAAGGACATAAAGTCAGGACAAAAAGACTCTCCTGCTGTCTATATAAACCAAGGTAATGATTTTACATAAATGCTAAAGCTTATTAACCTGGTTAGTAGGATGAATTCTCATGATATTTGTGCACTCACAAACTCCAGAGAATCGATCTGGCTAAGCTTTCGCTGGTGTGACGCTGTAGTGCCCAAATGAACCAAAACAAACATGGTGACGCCGAAGGATGTACTTTAGCCTATTTTAGTGTAAATACGGACCATTTTGTTTTTGAAAACCTTGCAGAGGGAAGCCATTTTTGACTGGAAAGATGTCTGTGCTTTTCTTTCAACTTGATTTAACAAATGTTTGACTTCACAGCATGTTCTGCTTTTGTGACGCTTTGCCCAATCAGTTTTAAATATTCAGACATTCCCCTTTTCCCGATTGCTTTCAGCGAGGACCATTCCAAATTGATGTGTTACACATCATTCTGATGTAAGCCAGGTTAACAATTAATTCTACATTTTTTTCAACCAGACTTTACAAATATTCATCCACTCGGTTCAAAACTCGTGCTGAACAAGAAGTCAAGAAGGCAGATCATCTTGCCAAAATTGGTAAGTGCTAAAGTAAAACTAAATAACACTATGATTGTTTGAAAATTACTAGGTAAGAGTTTTGATTTTCATCTTTGTATAGCTGAAGAAAAAGCAAGAGAAGCTGAGAGCAAGCGCATTGCTTTGGAGGCTAAACATGGGGATGATTTGTCTAAAGATTCACGGGTATGCTACACATCATTTGTTTAGCATGATTGGTAATACATGTTATTTACAAAATACCCACCAATTTGTTTTTAGGCAATTTTGAGGAAGGTTCAGGATGCAGCCATGATGCTCCGACGAGATGCAGAAATGAAGCAAAGAATCCTCGAAGCCAAGCAGAAGTATGGGTTTTCTAGAGTAAAATCATAAACATTGAGATTTATACTGTTAGTTTTTCCATTCTGTGACTGTTTTTTATGTTTTCAGGGCATTAAAGGAGCCTAAAGAGCTGAATTTTATTTTTGGTGTGAATATTGACCAGAGGGAACTAGATGGGATGTTTATTTACAACTGCTCCCGTCTCATTAAAATGTATGAAAAGACTGGACCTCAACTTGAGGGAGGAATGTAAGTACATTGTAGTTGTCCTGGTCAGACTGCAGTGTGCTCATTTAATTGTATGTTTCAGGGCATGTGGGGGTGTTGTTGGAGTTGTTGATGTTCCATATTTAGTTCTGGAACCCACTCACAACAAACAAGACTTTGCAGATGCAAAAGAATATCGCCACCTTTTGAAATCTATGGGTGAACATCTGGCTCAGTACTGGAAAGACTCAAACATCGGTGAGCTTCCCCTCTACATGCAAACAATTGCCCTTGTATCAGTTATGTGAACCAGTAGCATATTTGAGAATTGTAGATGGATAATGCTCAAAAATGAATTGCTGCTCTGAATGGGGCACACTACACCAGCAGATGTACAAAGTTGAGACTAGCTGATATGAGGCCAGAGCACAAGAGGCGGGAATAAAGTGCATCAATCCCAAAGTTATTCAGTTTTACAGGGACAACACTTTGTTAGTAGTGTTCTTTGCAACGTATGACTAATTCTGTTGTATTTCAATAACACAGCTCAAAAAGGCATAGTGAAGTTCTGGGATGAGTTTGGCTATCTGTCTGCCAGCTGGTCTGCACCTCCTTCTTCAGAGACCAGATACAAGAGACGTCGTGCAATGGAGATACCAGTTACCATTCAGTGTGGTTGGTAACTTGACTACATGATCTAACTTTAAATATATTTATTATATATTTTTTTATTTGTACCTATGTTTAGATAAATGTTTGAAGTGGAGGACGCTACCTTTTGAGATGGATGCAGTAGACAAACGCTACCCAGACAGTTGGGTGTGTCTTATGAACCCAGACAGCACCCAAGACAGGTTTGGTGAAATGCACCAATGACATTCAGAAATAAACAGACTACAGCTTAAGTGACTGCTAAATGCACTCACCCCATGCAGTAGAATCCTGCTGACTCCCTAAATATTAAGCACACCTGCTCTACCCTTTGTTGATTATAACATTTCTTGTCAATAACTCATTCTTCATTTTACAGATGTGATGCTCCTGAACAAAAACAGAATTTGCCTTGTGGGGTCTTAAAAAAAGACAAACCCACTGCAGAGGACAAAAAGAAAGAACTTGCAGAAAAAATTAAACAGCAACAGGAGAAACTAGATGCCATGCAGGTATTTAGTTTTTTGTTCTTGAAGATTATTATTATTATTTTTATTTATTTTATTTTTTTTCAGAAAACCAGCACTATAAAATCAGCGGCTGATATTAGAAAACTGCCACTAGAGGTTAGCATGAAACCAACAAAGTCAATTTTATTTAACATGACATTTAAATGAATTTCAACTATTCTTATGATCCAGCCAACTAGGTCGTCTGAGAGATCCGTTGCCCGTCCCCGTTCGCCGCCTTTGCCTGCTCACCTTAAAAATGCCCCCAGTGTTCCCCCATCCCGTGCAGCTTCTCAGCGGCCCACTCGAAGCCCCGCTCCACCTCCTGCTAAACCAGAGCCACCAAAGTCTAGATCTGCTGCTAAACCTGCTACACCCACAGCAAAGCCTTCATTGAAAGCGGCTGCTAAAGCAGCACCACCGAGTCGAACCTCAAAAGTGAGCCTGAGTAATTGACAATGATGGTAATATTGTCTTGTCACGTGGTAACACTTTATCTTTATACAGACCTCAGCCAAACAGGTGCCAGCTGCAGCTTCTAGTCAGCGCAAGAGGATACTAGAAGAGGAAGACAGTGAGGAAGAGGAGGAGGAAGAGGAGGAAGAAGAAGAGGAGGGAGAGGAGGATGACAGTGAAGAGGAGAGTGACGAAGAACCACAAACTAAGAAATCAAAGATGGCGGCTGCAGCTGCTAGTCGTGGCAAAGTAGTAGAGAAAAGTCCGGCACCTAAGCGAGGAAAGTTGGATGAGGTGTGTTTTTATCTTGATGCATTTTTATTTCTGCAAGCTTTTGGGCAATGGTATGTGGCGAATCTGCTTCCTTTTTGTTGTGCTATTGTACACTAATGATCTACAAACAACTTGATGAAGTAAATATTTAAATGTGTCCATAAATGACTAAGCCATTGACAGAAGGTGAGATTTCGATTATTTTGCTATTGACCCTGCAGGTTAACAAACTCATCCATTCTGCGAAGAAGGGGTTTTCTACTCCTACCAGACAGGCACTGACTGCAGCAGCAGCATCTTCCCCTAAAACAGTTTCCACACCTGAGCATGGTGCTAGAGCTAAGGTAGCCCTACCTGCCGCCCTCTGGCTTTGTTGCTCCTGCTTTCTCACTTTCAATAACAACTGTACTTGTTAGTCTACTATTGGGAGTGTAAATCTTTTTTCTTTTTCCCAATTGGTGACCTTTTGGTAGAAATGGGAATTAACTACTTATTAACATCTTGGCAAAGCATGCACTTGTCTTCCATGTTAGATTGTCGTAATTGTGCATGTTGTGGGGGGCACTAAAGCTTGTCTTTAGATTATTTTAACACATGTTAAGGCACTTTGTGGAGCGACCCCAGTACGCACTAAATTTAGCTGTTGAATTCAGTTTTGGGTCGGTCTTGTTCACATGCACCGCAAATCATTTGCCCCAAACACTGCACCGTGAGCCACGTGAAAGGCATCAGCTGATCACTTGAAGCATGTTGTCATGGAAATAAATTTGGTGGACAGAGCCCCTTGAATACGCACACTCACTTCACTCGTGCTACACGCGGTGGTCTTTTCTGTCACCTGTGACTAAATACACCATGAGGACTGTGGTCAGCAACGACACACAGACAGACCTGCGCAGACAGACGGGGAGACATGCTTCGCTGATATTGAGTTGATCCAGATTACCTCACCACTCTGAGACCACCTGTTTTAATGTGAATCAGAATGTGACTGCTGAGTTCACACTGGCCCAAGCGCACCGCTCTTGGAGCCAATGGTCTTTTACGTCAACCTAACTAGTGGCAGTGTGAAAACGACCTTATATGTGCAATAATGACTGCATATTAATTATTTTTCCAGGGATCACAAAAAGTCCAAGAAGAACCTGAAGACAATACCAAAAATGCTCAGAAAGGTTGGAATAACTATCTGTTAAATAAAAAGAATAAATTGCTCCTAAAAGAGCCTAAAACATGTTTCCTATGTTTCCTACAGATAAGGGGCTATTAGTGGAAGTCCGTGTCAATAAAGAATGGTACACTGGTAAAGTTATTGCTGTTGAAGCAAATAAACAAACTGTTCGTTGGAAGGTTAAGTTTGACTATGTACCCACATCCACACCGAAAGACAGATGGTAAGAAATGCTTTAAACCTTCTAAAATGTTCAACACATATATTTATTTCCCTTGTATATTTTGCATAGGGTGTTTAAGGGGAGTGATGACGTTCGTTTGATGAAACCCCCATCTCCAAACTCTCAAACCCCAGACACGCAGCAGGAGGTTGAGAAGGGTCCATCTCCAATGGAGCCGGACACTACGCAACCAGGAACTAGTCGGGAAGTCACAGGGAGCCTGGTTAACATGCTCAGGTATGGTTTTTCTACTAGACTCATCATTGTAACATTTGTACATCATGATTTTATGATGCTTAAACCTGGCTCATAATGCCATACATAAAACAATCTCATCAAGACGATACTTGTTGTGGTATGTCAGCTGTGGTAATCTACAATATATCACTATATGAACAATTTATTAAAGAGGATATTCATATTTAATTGGTTATTATTTTCAGGACAATGCTCCATTACTTTTTTCCTCCCGTTTTCCGGATTCCCAAAGATGAAGTTAACAGCATGACGGCTGAAGAGCTGGTTTCTTTTCCTTTGGTGAGACAAATTTATGTCTACTGTAAATCAATATCTCTCTATTAAGTCCGACTTGTGGAGTTGAGTAGATTTATTTTATATGCACTTAACTTGTATTTAAACTACACAGTTCTCCTCTCCTTGTTGTGCATTTTAGAAGGAGTATTTTCAGCAGTATGAATCTGGACTGCAGTCTCTGTGTAACTCTTATCAGAGCAGAGCTGATGCCAAGGCCAAAGCTGTGGAAGAGAAGTGCAACAATACTGAAAACAAATTAAAAGAAGCAGATGAAAAACTGCAGAAGCTGAGAACAAATATTGTAGCACTGCTACAAAAAGTACAGGAGGTAAGACTTTAGTGACTAAAACATAAATGTAAATACTAGTATGAATATGGCAATGAGAAATATTCTAACCATGTTATAGTTCCCTTGTCATTACTGACTCCTACAATCATGCCACTGCTCTTTACTGTTTTCTTTTTCTTAATTGGTAATACACGTAGAATTCAGCAGTGTTAAATAGCCATTTTGGCTCAATTTTCTTAACAGTTGTGAGCAGTGCATTAAAAATTAACAGCTATCCATGGGGTCTGGCTTTATTGTGCCGAGTTGTTTAACTCATCTGACTTGTTTCATTTTTAGATCAGTATTATTCAAAATGAACAAAATATCAAATAATGATCCGTGGGTGTCTATGCTTTTGTCTGCTATATAGTTATAATTTAATCAGTCTTCTCTACATAGTTTTTTTTTTTTTTTTTTTTGGGGTCCTAAAAAAAAACAAAGATTGCAGTCACGTCCCACAGTTGTCTTCTTTTAGAAGAAGCACGCAATATAACGCAAACTATATATTAGGTTTTGTGTGTGGTATCAATGTAATGTCCATCTAAGGCAAAGTAATGGTGTGCAAAATGCTTAACAGTTGCTAATGGTATTGCCTGTAAAGAAATACTGTTTTCTTTCAGGATATAGACATTAACACAGATGATGAGCTTGATGCTTATATTGAAGATCTTCTTACCAAGGGTGATTAAAGAACTACTCTGCAGTATAAAGAAAAGGCCCTCTTTTCTGGATATATGCTGGGGCGCCTCTCCAAGGACAATGCCTGTGCTGCTTCCCTCAGTATTCAGACCATGCTATTTTGTTAGTGCTGTTGAACTTGAATCAGTCTTGTTTTAAACCTATTTTGTTTTTCTCATGTGGCTTTCTGTAGTCATTTTAACATTATTTACATATGTTTTGTTAAAATACATGTTAATATTGTATTCATTTTAGAGTGATGTAATTTCTCTAATCATTTTATGTTTTGTCCAAAAAGTATTTGGCTTTGTTCCCAGTCCATCTTCAACTGTAACTTGGGCACTCCGTTTAATATGTAACAGAGAGACAGGACTCTACCAGCCTAGGCAAACTTGTATTTTTGTACACTAAAACACAGCTGTGTTGATGAAGACCTTGCTCCGTCCTGGAAGCCCAGGCAATACTTTTATAAGTGGGTGTAGTGTCACACCCACAAATTATTTACTGGGTTTTATCAGTATCTATGTTCCTTTAGCATTCTGTTTTAACTAAAATGTGTTTATTTGTGCAGAAACTGTTTTGCTAATTATTCCTTTGGTTCATGAAAGTAACAAAGGTGTGATCCAGTTGTTTTGAAAATTGTTGCATGCTCTCTGCCAATGTTCTGGAACAGACAAATTCTGTATTTTTGGAAGACAAAATTGTAACAATAAAACAGTTTCTATAACTGCATGATTTTCTTATGATCAAAGATGATGCAAAACTTGCTACTCTGTATCAATCTATCGAACTTTTATTCTGAAAGAGTGCAGTTCCGGATGTAAACACGGCCACAGTAGTTCCGTGGTTATGTTTTAATGCTACGATTATCGGGGTATTTTTAGGTGTAGACTTCCATAAAAGGTAAAAGTCAGTTTATTTTCTTGCACATTTGAGTGCTGACCGCAGAGACACGCCGGGTTTTCCGTGTATATGTTATTTTTCCCTAAAGAAATTGGCCAAATTGTCAACAGGTTCTGTTGTGTATAACTGAACTTTAACCCACATATTACTCACATAAAAAAAGACACCTCGAACAGAAAATATCACTGAAAAAATACTTTTAACTTTGCAGGTCTTCCGTCATGCGGTTTTGCACAGTTCTATGCCGAAGGGTTGAGAGTACAGCAAGGCATAAGGCTCCTTGTAGCCCCCTTCAGTCACTCAGTCATGCCAGATCAGCCAGTGTCGCTCAAACATTCACCAAACCAGAGAACGGCCCAGCTGTGGACAGTCTACCATTCTCCAAAGCCAAAATTGGGTGCTTCTTTCAAGAAAGACCAGTACTGAAGAACCCATTCCTTGAAGATGCTTTGCTCAGAGGATATCTGAGTAGGTACATGCCACATGAGGTGAGATGTTGCATTTGTGGGTTGTTGATTTTTCTGCTAATTTGAGCTAATAAACTTGTGTGTCTTTACAGGCTGTTCTATCAGATTTGTGTGCATTTGGAGAGCATGTGGCCAATAAAGTTGACGGCTGGGGCAGAGAGTGCGAAGTTTCTCCCCCACAACTGGTTCATTATGACTCCTGGGGGCGCCGAGTGGACCTTATCCACACTAGTGCCACCTGGAAACAAATGAAAGATTTATCTGCTAGAGAAGGACTTGTTTCCATTGGCTATGAGAGACATTATGGGGAGTGGAGGTTAAAAATCTTCACTGCATTGTCTTAATTATATCTTTAAACTGGCCCCAAGTCACAAATTTAACCTTAATCTCTTGTGTTTTAGTCGTGTATATCAAATGAGCAAGTTGTTCCTCTTCTCACCCTCCTCTGGACTCTACACCTGCCCTCTGGCCATGACTGATGGAGCAGCTAAAGTTATTGAGGTGTGTCATTGAAGCAAGTTTAAAGGTTCTTCAGTTTTTCATTACAATGTACTTAGTGCTACAGTGCTAAGTCACAGAGTTGATGTCTGTTCACAAGTCCTTAGGTATTTCTTGGCCCGTGGAGGAAGCCTTTCATCGACTGACCACTCGTAAACCTGAATATTTTTGGACATCAGGGCAGTGGATGACTGAGAGACAAGGCGGATCTGATGTCGGTTAGTAATGTTTGTGCGGTTCTGGCAAAGTACATGTTATCATCGATATATGTTCACAAGTTTGTGTTGTATTTAAGTCTTTCTACATTTCTATAGCGAATGGAACGGAAACTGTGGCTGTTCCTCAAACTGATGGTTCATTCAAGCTTTATGGTTATAAGTGGTTCACCTCAGCAACAGATGCTGACATGACCCTGACACTGGCCAGAGTGCAGGACGCCACAGGAGCTACAATACCGGTACAATGTCCTTTTTATATGTAAACAGAGGGAGTATAAAAAAGTGAAAAAAAAAAACAAAAAACAAAAAAACTCAAGCACATTTACTTGAGAAGCGCTTCAATAAATGATTTAGTAATAATAATTTGATACAATTTAGTTTTTTTCTTTAGTGTGTCTGTTGTGCAGCAACATAGATTAAACATGTTTATTGGCTTTTTCGTTATTATAAGAAATTATGTTAAAACGAGAAAATGTTTTCGTTAAAACGTAATAATTGCTGGTTTTGACGCCTTCAGTCTCATGTTTTAATGACATCCGTTTCTTGTTTTTATGTGAACATATTAAGCTCATATCCAAAGACTACGGACAAGTCACTTTAAGCAGGTCTGAGTGCGCAATCTGTGTGATCTGTAGCAATACGCAGGGGAAGATTGAGCCAAGCACTTATCATTTTGCTTTATATCTCATGACAGGATAGACTGCATGGACTACTCCTGCTCCACCAACTTGTTGACAAAGACCTACTATAAAAAAACTGATGTTGTTAAAACGAGAAATTGATTTTGTTAAAACATCTGAAATCGTTAAAACCTGTAATGATTACATTTTAATGGGAAAATGCTCTCATTTTAACTTATTGCTTTTTCATAATAATAAATGGTAAAAATTTTGAATTCATGTTTGTCAGTTCTACCCTTCTGTACTGTTGATTGAGTAATTTGTACAAACCTCTGCAAAGTAGTCAAGCATAATCCCTGTACTATTGTAATTTCTCTCACATGCAGGGTAGTCGAGGACTGTCTTTGTTTTATGCTGAAGTGAGCCGCGATGAGAATGGTCAGTTAAAAGGCATAGAGGTGCAGAAACTGAAGGACAAGCTGGGGACCAGACAGATGCCTACTGCAGAGTTACTGCTGGACGGACTGCCCGCTCATTTGGTTAGTAAAGGGAACCTCCAGTACTTCCAATCACTGAGTACATGTTTTTTTTTTACCAAAAATGCTAAACAACTTTATTTTAGATTTCTACAGAAGGAAGGGGTGTGGCTTCCATTGCAAACATGCTTACAATAACCAGGATTCACAACAGTTTATCTGCAGCAGGAGCAATGCGAAGGCAAGCTATATAATGTTTCTCAATTTCAAGTCTTTTAAACTGCATAAATATAATGCTTTATTTCACTGTTATTAATTTATGATGTTGGCAGGGTGGTGCAGCTGGCCCGCGACTATGCAACCCGCCGCAAAGCTTTTGGGAAACTTCTTAAAGACCACCCACTACACATGCAGACTCTTGCCAGGATGGAGGTAACACGTTATAATACACGATATTATGTGCTTCATTTTCCACGCATCGAACAACTCTTTGTTTTTAGGTTGAGGCTCGCGTGGCCTTTCTCTTGGTAATGGATGTCTGTCGTCTTTTGGGCCGGGAGGAAACGGGTATTGCAACTGAACTTGACACGCATCTCCTACGTCTTCTTACACCTGTTGTCAAATTGTACACAGGTAAGCAGGTGAGTTTCAGACAGTTGACACGCCATTCTCTCCACTATCTATTATTTGTACTATTTGTACTCAACATCCTTCTGTTGTAGGCTGTGGCTGTGGTCTCAGAGGGGTTGGAAAGCTTTGGTGGACAGGGCTACATTGAAGATACTGGGTTGCCAGGACTTCTTCGAGATGCACAGGTCTCCAATAGTGAACTATAGGCCAAACAGCTGTAGTCTACGTATATTGACCATTTTCATAATATAATCTGATCTTGTATAGGTGTTGAGCATTTGGGAAGGCACAACAAACGTCCTGTCATTGGACATTCTCCGCTGTGTGGCAAGAAGCTCAGGCATGGTTTTTCACGCATATTTTAGCCACACCAAGGTAACTTGCAAAACTGGTTTAAATGAAATATGTCTAAGCAAGAATGAGCCCAGCCATCTGACCTCGTTTGTTCTTGTCCTAGTCCCTTCTTAAAAATGCATCTGGAGTTTCTGCATTGACTCCAGCAGTAAAAGCAATAGAGTGTGCGCTCTCTAAACTGGAGTTATTGGTACAGGACGCTGCCACCAAGGAGCCCAGCTATCTTGAACTGGCGGCGAGAGATCTTGCATATAGTTTGGCTCGTATCTATGCAGGTAAACCATCACCACAAAATAATCAAGGAATACACTATCTTTAAATACCCACAGTGTGATTATTTTAATAGGCGCCCTTCTCATTGATCATGCATCTTGGAAAGGTGCCTCTCCAGCTGATGTATATGCAGCTTCAAGGTAAAAGGCTGAAGTTTTAAGTGGAAAATTGAATTCAGTAATCTGACTTTCGTTTTGTTTCTTTTTTCCAGATGGTGTGAGCAGGATTTGTGTCCTGTGGCAACTAACCATGAGAGAGGCTGTTATAACCCTGGCTCTCCACGTGATAATGCAGCACTGGTGTACCAATAAACACACCGCTCAACTAATTAAGCATTTCAAACAATAACACCACCAATAAGCCTTTACTGTATTTATATAATTTTAGAGTTTATTTTGTCTGTGCATGTCTCTGCATAATGTATGATAAACAGTTTTGAATGTTCCAAAATGAGTTTAAATTTCGTATTATTAGATTTGATGTATTTAATGTGGTATTAATACTTGCATATATCTTGTTGTAACTAATAAAAAGCAATGTATGCAGTTATTGTTATTTCTTGAGTAATGTAAATAACCAGCTTTAGGTTGGTCTTTGAACGCAGCACCGTCAGTAAATGGGAGTAGGCGGAGTTAAGTATTTAAGGTACACGATGTGGACAGTGACATGAGCAACTAAAAATGGTCACACTGGCCATCTGACAGGTTACATCGGCATGATAAGCAAGGAATCTGTTTGGAATAGATTTGTGTAGATCAGCAAAGCGCTAACATACGGGTTGACGCCAGAATGAGAGCCGCTCCGGGATAGGCGACTACAGTCTAGTTTTATTGTATATCATTTTGCCATCCTGAAGATTTCCATGATTCCGGGAAGGACATTTTCGACATAACTTAAACCAAAACAAGACCATGGCGTCGCACGCTACGGACGAGGTCGGTGAAAACATGGCAGTTGTTTACTTTGTAACTATTTCATCACTGGCTAGATTTTTTTCTTGCCCTTTGGTGCACCCTGCAGTCTGTAGAAATCCCTTTCCACAGGAGCTGATTGCAACGCAGATTGTTTATGGAATAGGACTGAAGGAAGTATTTATAATCTGAATGCCATTTATCACTCCCCATCACATTCAACAGTGCGGTCGCAGGTGAAATGCTGAAGTGGTCTACAGTGGCCAAATGGTTCTTTTTATTTAACCTTTACCACCACCACCTTTCACCAGGAAGTTCCTTTTTACATTGGGTGGATTAGTAAGCTTTTAGTATCACGGGTTTTTAAAATGTACCATAAGTTGTGTGTTTGTCTTTCGCCTCTGGTCTAGTGTGATAAGGTGATGAGCCTGAACGCTTCAGAGCGCTGTTCCTTTGTGAAGAATACCTCAGATTGTAATTCAGAGGACAGCTTCATCAACTACATCCATGTGGCCTTCTGTCTGCTCCCCCCCAACCTCACCCCTCTCACCATCATCTTCTGTGTAAGTACCAGTGGTCATGGTTATTGTCTGACCCGGGGAGGTGAAAGCACTGAGGTCAGGGACAGCAGACAATTTGAGGAACTCATGTACTGTAACGAACGGGAAAAAATTATAGTATTTATAGTAAAAAGAATTGTTGCACGCAAATGGCATAGATTCCTGTTGTAAAATTAACCTTTTTTTATTCAACAGATGATATGGCTGGTATTTCTATTTATTATTCTTGGACTCACTGCATCTAAGTTGTGAGTTTGATTTATGTTTTTGTCACATATTCATTATGTTTTATGCCTATTTCAGAGACCCACTGACATTGATTCGGTTATTACTAGTTGCAGAAACACATTCCCCACATTAGTCTCAGCTTTATGCTTTTACTTTCAGTGCACTCTATGCCGACAAACCAGCTTTTATAGTCACATGTTCAGGTCATGTGACAAATGCAGCTGGTATTGTTTCCTATGAGATGGACTTCTCTAACTGTTTACTGTAGTTGAAAATGGAAACTAATTTTGACAAATGGCTTACAATTAAATTATTTTGTTTACAGTTTCTGTCCCAATCTCTCAGCCATCTCCACCAGTCTGCACCTCAGTCACACTGTAGCTGTATCCTTTTTATTATCACCTATCATTTTAAGTTCACTGAATCACTTTATATGCAGTGGTGCCCTTAACCGTAGATGTAGGGTGTGACGTTTTTGGCCCTTGGTAATGGGGCTCCAGACATCTTTAGTGCGATGGCAGCGATCTCTCATCCACACACAGCTGGACTGGCTGTGGGAGCCTTATTTGGTCAGTGTACTATTCAATAATGGCACAGCTCAATAATCTTAAACATGTATGTGTTCTATTAACACGATCATTACCTTTTTTATTCTCTGTAGGAGCGGGCATTTTTGTTACCACGGTTGTTGCAGGCAGCGTGGCACTGGTCAAGCCTTTTGCTTTGGCGTCACGCCCCTTTCTTCGTGATTTGATCTTTTATATGTCTGCAGTGTATTGGACTTTTGTTATTTTGTATAGAGGGACCATTTCACTGGGAGAGATACTGGGTATACTTATTATTGTCTTTTAATTGTATAGTTTGCTCCGAATCTCTGAATGATTTAATGCTTATAGATTTTCTTCATCTTTATGTAGGTTATCTTGGTCTCTATGTCGTGTATGTACTGACCGTTATTATTAGTACCATTATCTACAATCGACAGAAACATTCATTGAATTCAGCAGTTCAAACAGCTTCACAAGTACCAGGTTAGAGTTTGATAACAATCCTCTATTTATTTATTTATTTATTTATTGTTTGTAAAACTATATTTTATGTTTCATTAGAGTATCAGTCATCTGACACTTCTGATGACGAGGAGATGCCATCTTTAAATCCCAGGTTTATCCCACATGAATATGGTAGGAAAGTTTACTTTGCAAGTCTACTTTACACACATCACGGCACATTTACAATTTTGTGTGCAATTTTTTTCAGAGACAGAATACAGACCACTTTTGCCATATTCAGAGTCAACAAGTCATATCCTGCTTTGCTCTCTAAATCCCATTGAGAACAGTAAGTGGAGGAGAAAATCCATTAAATGGAAAGTGTTTAAAATATTGAAGGTAATTTTATATAAAATTTAAACTGAATAATTTATAGAATCTTGTTTTACAAATGTGATTTATTTTGCTTAAATCCCCCAGACACCTCTGGAGTTTCTGCTGCTGCTCTGTATACCCGTTGTTGATCCAGATAAAGAAGACAAAAACTGGAAGCGCCCGCTGAACTGCCTTCACCTAATCATTGCTCCACTCATGTGTGTCTTTACTTTCCAGTCTGGAGCCTGTAAGTCAAGTTGTTCCCACAGTAAAACATTAAAGATGCACTAATTTTCTTGCCTGACCAGCCAGTCGTTCTGTTCAAATGTAGTTCTGTTCTGGAACGGGACAATAGAGAGTGAAAGTCCTCCATCCTTACTTGAGATGGTCCAACCTCAGCGGCTAATCCTTTCAAAAATTCTCGTAACGTTCAGAACAAAATATATGTTTTTTTACCTAGAATAAATTAGAGTTTGGTGCTTCGATTGTTGACGCTGCAAAAATCTGCACTTCTCAGTCCTTTATGTTGTTGTTTTTTGTTTTTTTTTTACCTGTTTTTATGTGTAAGCAGCCAGGTTTGTTTTTACTGGAACAAAGCATGCATCTCTCTGATTGGTTAATCCGTCGGTCAATCACGCCCTTTGAAACCAGAAAGACATGCTGCGGCTCCAGACCATAGACTGTATACAGTCTATGCTCCAGACCCACTTGTCTTTGTAAAGTTTAGTCAAAACGTGTGGTTCTGGCTGGCCAGGTAACTACTTTTCTGATGGAGGGTCCCCGATCTCCCTGAATGTCTACATGGAGATGTTATTGCTTAGCCAAGAATGTTGCACAGTATGGCATATCTACAAGATGATCTGTCTCCATTGAGATATGCAGGTAACACCACCAGGCCAAGTTACAGGTCAGATCTGTGGAGAGACAAGCCCATTCACTGTAATTTATGTTTTTCAATGTATTTTTAAGAAATAAAAACACCTATAACTTGAAAAATGCAAGATGGATACATTTAATGCTATATAGTGGAACATTCCAGTCAAAGCATGAGACAAGCTGGCGGACTGTTACCGTAAAAAGTTACATAGTGCACCTTTAAACCTGTACTTCACAGATGGAGACTTCATGATACAAGGGCAGTTCCCTCTTTGGCTTCTGTTTTTACTCTTGGGTTTTTTCTTGTCTGCAATTGTCTTTTGCACTACGACCAACGACCATCCTCCCTCATACCATCCTGTAAGTCACCGTTAAACAACACATTTCTTCACTTCCTTTCAGTTGTGATAGTGAAATATACCCTTTTTCTTCCACCAGGTTTTTGCCATTTTAGGATTTGTGACCAGTGCTTTGTTAATCAGTGCTGCAGCCTCTGAAGTGGTCAGTCTTCTGCATATGCTGGGTGTAGTTCTGGGTCTCAGCAACACTGTGCTTGGACTGACTCTGCTGGCCTGGGGTAACAGCATTGGAGGTGATTATTTGAAGAGTTAAACAAGTGTATTGATAATTGGTCAATACCCCCATTTTGGAGTACAACATCATCACATCACTTGTTCTTTTTTTTGCTTTTTGCAGATTGTTTTTCTGACATCACCCTGGCCAAACAGGGTTACCCGCGGATGGCTATATCTGCCTGCTTTGGTGGGATCATTTTCAGTATCCTTGTTACAATTCTTTAAAATATTCAATATAAAATGAAGAATAAGTTTTATCCTTGACTAAAGTGCAAAGACATGGTATTTGGGGTGGGCCTAGGATGTTTGGCACAGAGATTTCAGACTCATGCTGAAGTGCAGGTAATCAAAATCAAGTACACCGCTGTGACACAGGGGACACGTGGTTTAGTCCCGCGCTTTTCTCCCTGTGCAAACAAGGACAGCAAGTCCTGATGCATTAGTTATAAACAAACACGACCTGTACAACAAATCCAGGCTGTAACTCCAGTAAAGTCCAAACTTTTAGGGATCCATGTTGCTGTTTCTTCATAATCCAGTCTGGGGTTGTTCTTTTCTCTGTTCTTTTGCCAAAAATCCTTCACAAAACAGAAAAAAGCCTCAGCGCTCACAGGTTAGCGCGCCGCATGAGCGCAGGGCATCGCATTTAGGTTTAGTTTACCCACAGTTTAACCTTCAGGTAAACAGTTTATTGCAGAAATGATTCAGTAAAGTAAAAATAGAAATGCATTTAAATACAAAATGTGAACTTTTAGGGATAGATCTAGTTTTTCAGAGCAGATCTTGCAGCTCCCTGACCCTTCAGCAGGGAGTGCTATTGCACCCCCAGCACCGCTACTTCCCGCGGTTATGTTCCCTAATCATAAACATGCTGGAGTTGTATTTCAATTGATTCATGCATGTTTGAGTAATCCTTTATTGTCCTGTATTCAGGCTTGAAATGTCAGTTTTCACCTACTCCCCATCTGCAAATATTTTTAAAAAGTCAGACTCCGGGTCAAATTTGTAGGGTTTAAAATGTAACATGGCAGTTTTTAAATGCTAAAAAGTAACTGACAATCTGCTGCTTGGTTCTGTGAAATGCCACTATGAAGAGGTGGGGTTTCTCAGTTCTCGTTATGATCAGGAAGTCAGTGCAGCCATTTCTGTTTAGTAGTTTTAGATAAATAGTGCAATGTACAATGAACAAAATGTAAAATAATAATCTACATGTTATAGTTTAATACAAAATATCCAAAAAGCATATAATAATTTTTTTTTTCTCTGAAAGATTAAACCGGAGGGCGATCTGCCGTGGGTCCTTGCAGCGTCCCTGGGTTTGTCTCTGGTTTTCTCGTTCATCTTTGTGCCACTGAGGAACTTCCATGTGGGGAAGCCCTATGGAGTGTTTCTGCTGATTTTCTACGTAATGTTCCTTACTGTTGCACTTCTTACTGAGTTTCACATTATTAAGTTTAAACACTGAGGCCAGTTCCAACAATAACTGGGAAAAAAAGACTGAAGTTAAGACTCAAGTTTTTTTGTTTTGTTTTTTTAAACACACCCTTTGTAAAAACCTGAGAGCCAGTCTGTGTAACTATACAGGGAAAATGTAAAGAGCCTTAACTCTTTGTAATATAAAACATGATGAATGCAATGTGAAGCTGTCATGAAATAAATTATTTTTGTTGAACATTTGTTTGAACAGTAATTTGTACAATATTTTTACAAGAACAACTACAGTGGTTTATTCAAATGTTATTAATTCAAATACATAAAGTTTAAAATAATATTAGCAAACATTAGTTTTTTGATACACATAAGTTAAAAGCTTTGAACGCATCTGCTGGTTTTGAGTTCTTAACTGTGCTATTATGAATACTGGTCCAATGGCAGTTAAACTTAAGCTTTGGGAATAGTACAAGACTTACATCACGCTCCCGGCATAGGCACAAAAATAATGCAGTCCTTCAGTGAAGGCTCTTAGAAAAGAACAATGGATCTAGTACCATTTCCCGTGAGGCACTAAACTCAGTATATGGAGTGTTACTAGTTCAAAAACTGGAGTGGTTATTACAACATGTGAACTTAGTTAACGCTGTGCAGACCAGTCTGTGAATTGAGACGAGGCTCTGGGGAGGGAGACATATTGGAGACCGGACAATCCAGTTCCTGCTCCCTGTTTTGGTCAAGTTGTGGCAAGATTTCCCTTGAATAATCTGCATACCACTCCTGGATATAAAACAAACAAATTACAGAAACAGTTCTGCACATACAGTAGGTTACAATGTTTTACGTCTTACCTGCATCTCTTCTTCATACATTTTCATACTAAGGTCACTCTTTGTTCTGGATCTGCGGCCGAGATAAACTAAAGATGTGTACTATATGCCAGGAATAAGGGAAACAATGATTCAGATGAAATGCATTCAATACATGTATAAAAACACAGTTAAGGTGTTTCTTTTACCCCATTTCTGTCCATGGCTTGAATGATGCCTTGAAGAGAGCTCAGAGAGGAGTGTTCAGGACATATTTGTTTGTACAGGTCCAGAGTAACCAAGGCTTCATCACGACTTACTTCCACTTCAAATACAATGCCATTTTCATCTAAAAATGGGAAACAATAGAAATGTCATATTCAGTGTTAATAAAATGTTAATATTAATGGTAAAGTAACTCAGCCATACAGTCCCACCTTCAGGGTTTTCCAGTGAATCCCGATTCTTGCGACTATAGTTCATACGAAACACAAATGCATCCAAAATGAAAGCCACTATGATTGTCATGACTACCTGTAGAAAGAACAACTATAAGTCTAGAAACCTTTAACAAAGACAAAAGGTCAATTTTGTCTGCCTCACCATTGTTACTATGTAAAAAGTCATGAAATAGAGACGACTCCAGTGACTTGTCATGGAGGTGATTCCTTCCTATGAGAGAAATAACAAAAATTAATGACGACAAGCGAAATAGTCAAATACAGTGTAAATCAAGTGAACTTACCATAGTAATATACCAGTTGTTAACCACAGTCAGTTCAAACAGAGTCACTGAGAAAATACATGATTCATGTTAGTTAACATTAGTAAACAAAATACATATACAGATGTATTAACTAGTAATTATTTACCAAAGCTGCTGAGAATATTGTTGAAATTATTCAGATAATAATAGCCTTCTTCTAACACTGTTTTGTTTCCAACAGTGACATTAAATTGTCTGTAGGAGTCTGCCACAGTGCTACCACTGAAAGTATTAGTAAGATTTAGGGTTAACAGTTCATTTATGATGAGCAAATGAGACTGGGAGAAATCGTACTTGCAGCAATTAGGATACACCACACCGGCAAAAAACTCCATCCCCACAATGGCAAAGGAATAATAGAATATGATTAAAGTGAGACCCAGGCTTGCCATCCTTGGAAAGAGCTCAAACATGGTGTCCAATACATTACGATACCTCTGCTTTATTTTAAACAGCCTGTAAAAAAACACAACGGTTAAATATAAAAAGGGAACTATAACTAGTAATTGAAAAAGATAAAACTTAAGCCCACCGGAGTAACTGAAATGGTCTAAGTATTACAATGAAGTAGAAGGGCTCCATGTCAAAGGCAAGAGCAATAAGGCCCAGGAAGGCAAACACTGTTACTGAGAAGTCAAACCTGTGAAATGAGTAATGACATGAAATGAGTAAAGATGTGTGTTTAGTTCTTGGGAATATTATTAATTTGGGAAAACAGGAATGCTACAACACTCACAGATTCCACCCAGAGCTGAAATAAGCCATTGGCCCCAAACCAGTTACTTTCAACAACACCTCTACACCATAGACTGAAAGAGGAAGCACATGTTTTTGTAATTTACGTTGATTTCAATGTCCTATCATTATGTAACGGGGGAAACTAACTTGTGAGAAAGACAATGTAACTCCAAGGGACAAATCTGGACCAAGAAAATCCACCTAGAACATGAAATGGAAGCTTAAATTGAATTTCTCTGGGCCACAACATGGATGAAGTTATAAAAGTTACTAAACTTACTATTCAGAGTGTATGTCTCAACTAGAATCCACACTCCATTGATGGCCACTACTACGTCTGAAATTGCAAAGAGAGAATGAACAACTTTGGTTCTCATATAATGGAAGTTAATTTGTATTAACATTGTGCAGCATGTTACTTACACATAACATATTGAAAGGCCTTTGACTTTACAAGCAGATTGATACCTGTCAAAAAATAAATTATTACATTTAGAATATTAACCAAAAATACAAATATATTATTGACACGAGGCTAAAGAAGAACCTTTAAAAATGAGAAAGGTTGTCTGCGGAAGATCGTCAAACCAATATTCTCCACTGCGTCGTGCCTAAACAACAAAATGATTTAGGATTTACAGTAGCTTAACAGCCTGGTGTGCAAAACGCTACAAACATTAGGGGTGTTTTCACCTTCCATTTGAGACCGGTCACTTCATAGAACTTATAGAAGTCCTGCAAACTGGAAAATGAGAACTGTTAAGATACAATATAATATAATAATGGGGGACAGAGTTATTTACTTAGTGATTACCTGAGCATAGGAGCCCCAGAGGTGTTCAAAGCTTTATATGTAAGGAAGCGGTCTCGGGCAGACATTCGTGGTCTGTAGAAACGCATCAGTCCATCAAATTGTTTTAAAGACACTCCTGATGGCCTCTGAAATAAAAGACATCACAAGAGATTAGAATGATTACAATCCCAAGAATTGCCTATTTGGGATACATGTAAATGGATAAATAAAAAAAATAAACAATACCTGTCGACTAACTAAAAGTTGAAAGGCATGGTCAATAGCTGAGCGTTTGTGGAGCAACAGAGATTTGAACTTCATTTTCTCAACATCATTAAATGTATCAAATACCACTGCCAAAAGCTAAAAAAGACAATTATCAGAGTTATCAAAATTACTGAAATAAATGTATGACATAAATAACATTATTAAATGTATGTAATACCCACTAGGTTCATGACGAAATACAGTTCAATGGAAAGATAAACAATAAAAAAGACACAAGACCAGCGATTTTTGGCATATGCTGGCATCATCACATCTGGAAAACTGCAAAAAGTTGTAAAGTTACTAAAAAAGCAATAAAACTAACTTTTACATCTGTAATGTAGGGGAAAAACAGGAAGCACTGATTGCATGCCATATGTCAAAGGATAACTAAACAGGACTGCATGTGCCCCTGCACTTACTTTGCTGTGGTCAGCAGAACAAACAGACTAACAAGACTGTTCTCCAACGTGTTGAAGTACTGTGGTGAGAAAGGCAGGAAGTGAGAACACAACATAATACCAACATAACAGATGAGATAACGACATGTAAAAGAACATACCGGGTCAGCAGTGTTAGTAGAGAAGAGACAGAAACCTAATAGAAGACCATAAATGAGTATTCACACATACAGACTTAGATTTTTGTGTTCAGAAAAGAAATCTTACCTAATATAGCAAATATAACCATGAAGAATAATAACAAGAGAAGGATGTCAATAAAAGGTGGAAGAGACTGGAAAATCTGCCGCAGATTTCTGATTGTGGAAAAGAAACTTTGTCAGTTTCAATCAAACCACTACATCAAATATGTATCAAATATGGTTAATAAAAAGCAATTAACAATATAGCAGTAACTATATAGTCACACCTCCAGTTTCTTTAAAGGAGCAGCTTGTTTGGTGATGTACTTCATACCTGCGTACAGCGCCACAGTATCGACAGTCCACCAGAAAAATGGGTCTTAGTGCACGGGTCACCCTCATGTGTGAGGTCTGCCGAATCAGAACCACGATGGCCTCCACAAACTGGAGCAGCAGCACACACGTCTACAGAGCAGATACACAGAATCAAGACTGTGGAGACTCTATACAACAACTAAAGAGGATCCTATTATGAGAAATATTCTTCTGGGCATAATTGCAATGACAAAACCATTATTTATGTACTGTCAAAAGTAAACCTGTTGGAAAACATAGACTTAGTTTTATAGGATTTTTATAGTATTTCTTATTAATTACACAATTTTTGTGTGATTGTAGTAACACCAGAATTATGACTAACATCAATATGCACTCAGTAGTAGTACCTTGACCATGGTCCTCTTGTGCCTGATAAAGGTGTGGAAACCTAACCAGCGTAATTTCATGCACAGTTCAAATGCAACCATAACTAAAGCCAGCAGCTCCAGAGTGGCATGCACCTGGACAGAAACACAGTGAAAATAAAAGAAAATAAAGAACAATATATGACAAGATAGAGGGACAGTGTATTGAGTATTTACGTACATAAATATCCAACCGTAGTGTGGGGACGGCCGGAGCCTCACACAGTGACAGGGTCATGAGGAGGAGGCCTGTGAGCAGCTCCATCATGTAGAACAGGTGGTTGTGGGCGAACAGGTACGCAGAAAGAGCTTTGGGGTTTCGGGGGTGGGTGAAGAACTTATCATTGTTCTCCCCTTCCTAAAAACAAGAATACAATAATAAACAATTCGCTTAAGCAAGGCAAGTTTATTTGTACAGCACAATTCGTACACAGAGTAATTCAAAGTGCTTTACAGAATAAGAAAGACATTAAAATCACAATACAACAATCAAAACATAAATAATCACAAATAATCATCATAAAATTAACATTAAAGGAGAAGAGTGCAGAATAAAAACCTTTCAGTAATATGCACAGCTAAACAGAACCGTTTTGAGCCTGGATTTAAACATTGTCAAAGTAAAGGCCTGTCTCACATCTTCAGGAAGACTGTTCCAGGTTTTAGCTGCATAAAACTGAAATGCTGGTTCCCCATGTTTAGTCCTGACTCTGGGCACCAGCAGGAGGCCGGTCCCTGAAGGACCTCATAAGTCCTTCATATGGCACTAACATATCAGAGAGTATCAGAGTACTTTGGTGCTAGGCAATGGAGAGACTTGTTCACAAGCAGAGCTGCTTTACAGTCTATTCTATGAGCAACAAGAAGCCAGTGCAGAGACCTGAGCACAGGACTTATGTGCTCGTACTTCCTAGTTTTAGTCAGGACCCAAGCAGCAGCCTTCTAGGTGTACTGCAGCTGTCTTAACGCTCATT